>SNQJ01S0005484.1:256647-267498 GCA_010110895.2 Picea sitchensis | reverse complement strand
CTATGTCGGGAACATATCGTGACCGTCGGATTGCCTAACTACAAATGCATACTAGTGCATACTAAAGAAACACACTTTTACCTAACGACATGTTAGACCAAGTAGATCTTAACTAACTCCTAAGTGTCTAAATATCCTAACAAAACCTAGCACACTTCTTTAAAAAAAACTAGTTAATTGTAATTAAAACCAACAATCACCACTAGATTTGGTTATAAATTTTGGCCAACATTAGTGTCATCAAAACGACATTAGAAATAAGTATATTTCAACATCATCATTGTTGTGTTGGTATTCCTACATCATTTCAGAGGCATGAATCAAAAGTTGTGCTATCAACGCTCTATCAAGCCACGTGGCAACTTCTTCATGACCTCATTTTTTCTTTATGGATGTCAGACTTCCAAGGTCTCCAATTACATGAACCAATTACTTATTCATTTTCTTTCTACAATTTATTGTGCCATTTACCTTCGCTCATAAACCCATGAACCACCACTTCATTTTGTGCCTTCAATTTTTCATCATAATATTACAAACTTCAATCCATCAATGCACAAGATACATTTCTATGCTTATAAGATTGTCAATTGACCAATAAACCCACACATGACTTCTCATCATCTTGTTTGTTTCCCATCAAAAAATGTATCTATGGCCTCTACGCTACATGTTCTAAATGAATATTGTGACGTCAAACAAATCCTCATAGCTTGTGCATAATATTGGCACTATTTATAACAATAAATTAATCTCATTGTATACTAGAACGTACTCACATACTTCTATATAACATTAATCAAGTATTCATTCTAAACACTCTACATATCTCTCTCAAACACCACCCAAGCGTAGATCATTGCATCTTGCAGATCACATTTCCCTCTTCACATGTCTTGTATCATAAATCCTTCGTTGCATCACAGATACCAATTCTTCAATTGGTTCCATCCCAGTTCATAATTTTGGGGGAAAATAGTTTGGTTCCAAATTCCAATTTAGACTACTTTTCCCAGATATGTGGAATAGATTACTACAAGTGAGGGGGTTCATACAACTTAAGTTGGTTGACATTCGATGCATTACAAATGGCAAGTTGGGGTGCTAAATCCA
The DNA here is from genome assembly GCA_010110895.2 of Picea sitchensis. NCBI lineage: Eukaryota > Viridiplantae > Streptophyta > Pinopsida > Pinales > Pinaceae > Picea > Picea sitchensis. The sequence goes on along the minus strand of SNQJ01S0005484.1, from coordinate 266,385 downwards.
ATTTTTAAGGTGTTCAAACCCATTTTATGAGTGACTATGTGTAAGGACCATACATACCATACCAAACAGGCTTGATCTTGTGATGCTATAGATTTTTGAAGCACTGGTTATCCAAATGGAGCCAAAATCTCTCACCAACATGAATTTATGGTTCAACTCAATGTTGGTCATGCAATGCCTTGTACTTGGCCTATGTTTGTTGAAGGATGGACTCTACTATGAACCTTGGCCAAGTTCTTCACAAAAGAAGAAACTTTGTCTTGCTCCTTCTACTAGCAGGATATAGATGAAATAGGGATATCAACTAGAATCTCATAAGGAGATAAAGGTTGGAAGCTAAAATAGACCTCAAATGGGGTGTGTCCTATAGATACATGAGTGGCTCCATTGATGTTGTGCTACAATATATGCAATTATTGATCCTATATATTTTTTTGTTGATAATAGATGCAAAGGTCATGAACAAAGGTTTTGTTCAATGCATGATTTTGGCCATCAATTTGCGTGTAATTTGCGGACAAAAAGCAGTAAAGAACTAAAACTAACAAATTAAAACTTCAATAAATGTGCATTGTGAGTACCTCTAATTTTAATCACTTCAATTGATATCCAAGTATAGACAACAACCATTTGTATTTCAGACAAAATAAGCCTTCAAAATTTAAGTACAAATTTAACCTTTTTTTTGTGTTACACTATTGAGGATGTGAACCATGTTCCCCCCAAATACATCACATGTATAATGCAAACAAAACCAACATCGCGGGGATACCCTAAAATATGGAAGCCTAGGATGACTATCCAATGCATGTGTCATGTTTGTGTGCTATTTTCCTTAGTATTCTTTAAACAAATCACAATTCCCAGTTAAAACAAACCTAAAAGTCAGAGATCTACAATGAGTTTCCATGCATGTGCTTCTTTGCCCGATGTTTTTCTAAACAATTATTTACGAATCAATATTGGCAAATAATCTTTGAGAAACACCTGACATATATCAAAACAATATGACAAAAACTGGATTATACCCAAAATACTATAATTTTAAGAAATTAAAATCTCAAAAATTTAGCATGCACAATAGCCCATGGCCTGCTATGCATGCCAAATTAGCATGCACAACAGGCCAAGGGATGATGTGCATGCCAATTTAGCATGCAAAAAATTTCCATGCACAACAGGCCAAGGGTTGTTGTGCATGCCAATTTGGCATGCACAGTAGGCCAAGGGCTGCTATGGATGGCAATGCACAATAGGCCAAGGGTTGTTATGGATGGTAATGCACAATAGGCCAAGGATATTGTGCATGCCAATTTTGGCATGCACAACAACCCTTGGTTTGTTGTGCATGCCAAATTGACATGCACGGAAAGCCATGGCTTGTTGTGCTTGCCAAATTGGCATGCACAACAACCAATGGGCTGTTGTGCATGAAACTAAGACAAAGTTGTTGATAAAAAACCCAAAACATAAAATGTTATTTGGGTTGTTGTGCATGAAACTAAGACAAAGTTGTTGATAAAAATCCCAACAAATAAAATGTTATTTGCTTGTATAAGTTCCATGCTAGAGAAGGCCTATTGTTTTATTCTTGAATTAATATCATTGAAATCGGAATAAGGTTGTTCTTCCTCAGCCAAACCTCAACATAGTTTCATAAATTCTCTATCAGACTAGGCAACAAATACATAAACAAAACAAAAAAAATTGTATAGAGTAAAGCCTCACACAATCACAAATACACAAAACTTCAAAATGTATGTATCACTAGTAAGTAGTAAGAAAAAATTTCCATATAAGATTGATAATGATTCAAACCACATTATAACAAACTAGGAAGGACAAAATTGTTGATTTTTCAATAATTTAGTTTAAGCATGAAGTTCATTCCATTTTATCATTTAACCATAACCATAAATGTTGCAACAACCAATATCACAAGAAGAAGCACCATGCACAAGAACACAAGATGTATACTGGGAAACCCTTCTCAACAAGGGAAGAAAACCCAACCAAATCCTTTGCTATATTCTTCAAGAGAAAGACCTTCACCACCAAGATAAACCCTAGCACACAAGAGGGTGCTTCAAACCCTAGGAATCTAGCGCCCAAGAGAGGTGCACACTTTTCCCAAAGAAGTGTACTCGCTGAAATTTCCAAACTCACAAGAAAGATATGATTCCACAATGGGGAATCTTCCTTTACTTATATTAGACTTGTCCTATCAACAAAAGTGTCTATTGGCTCAACAGGGCCAACCTCACTAAGTCACATAATAGTCATTATTATTATTATAATTAATATTAACAAGATTAATTAACTTTTACATTTATTATTAATCACATTAAGGTGGGGCCGACCTGTACCCTTTACATAACAATTAGGGTTACAGGCAGGTATGACTCTTGAACAATATATATAGCAAAGGATCTGATACACCCACTAGTGCTCATCCACTAGGGGCATATCCATAGGGATGTCTAATCTCTGGTTCACTGCATTACACAAAAGAACAAGATCTTCACACATTCACTTGTGCTCATCCACAGGAACGTCCACTCTACAGATCTTCTTTCCCATTGCCTCACACAGGAGAATCATCTGGAGTCTTCTCATCAACTCTGTTGCTCATAGGAAKCTAATACGCCATCTTCATTTATGTTCACATGACGATGGACCCAACACTTTGGGATTTCACACGTTCACCTTGTGCTCAACCACATGCATGTCTAACTCAACAGATCACCTTTCCCACTGGATAATGATCTGAAGTTCTTCTCAACTCTTTGAATGGAGGAGGTCATCTCTACATTCATAGATCTATCTCAGGTAGGAACCATGTACCCTTCTTAGGGGTTTTCTCTCAGGTTTGTAAGCTGAGAGAAAGACTCACATAGCTGCAATGATCCACACCTCACATGTTTGTAAGTTGGAGAATGTCTCACATAACTRCATTCCTCAACACTCCCTCTCAACTAGGGAGGCATTCTTCATCATGCCAAGTCTCACACGAATGTTCTCTAAATTTTTTTTTTGGGTGGAGTCATCAATACTCCCTCTCAACTAGGAAGGCATTTTTTTTTTACCAAGTTAGTCTGGTGCAGATGTCTATAATCTGCTCATGTGTAGGAAGGTACTGCATGTGTAYGATTTTCCTCTGCATCATATCTCTTATATACGTATATTTCATCTCATCATGTTTCGATCCATTTAGGAAACACTGGGTTCTCAAGGAGATTTACACACGGCTCTTGATTATCATCATAGGATCCATCTCATGGTCAAGTAAATCTGTCAGAAGCTTGTGAAGCCACATTGCTTCGCACACTCACTATTACATACTTTGCCTCTGTGGTACTCAAGGCCACAGAGTTTTGTTTCCTGCTGCATTAGGAAACCATGGAAATTTTTTTGGTAGAACATAAACCAGATGTGCTCTTTCGGTCCACTGTACTTTCTGCTTAATCTGAATCAACATATCATGTAATCTCAAATTCACATTGGAGGCATATCTCAGGCCATATCCAATTGTGCCTCATATATATCTCAATGCATGATTTACTATTATCCAATGAGTTTGTCTTGGATGACTCATGAATTGACTAAGTACATTCACTGCATAGCATGAATCAAGTCTGGTGTTAACGAGACACATCAATGATTCAATCAGTTGTGGATCAGTTTCGTCTGAATCATCATCATTCTTCTTTAACATTTTCACTGTGTATTTTCCTTAACTCAGGAAAAATCTCATCGGTCCTCTGTCATACTTCTTGTCCCAAGAAGTAGTGCATCATACTCAAAATCTTCATCTCGAATTCAAAAGTTAAGGATTACTAGTATCCAACAACAAGGCTTTTTGAATAAGTCATCAAAATCAGGCTTCAAGAATTTATAGAGGAAGTATTTCTCCTCTCTCTTCTCTTCACTCTTTTGAGGTGGATCTGGATCAATGTCAGTGGTGGAAGCATATTTTCTTCCCTTCTTCATGGTTGGACAATTTCTTGCAAGGTGTCCATACTTGTCACATCTGAAGCACTGAATTTCTAAAACATCTCTTCTTTGATAACCTGGATTGTATGAAGAATTTTCACCTTTAAATGTTTTCCTGAAATTTCTTTTGAATTTTCCTTCCTTCTTTGTATGAAGTGCGAGAGCATGATTTTCTTCTGAAGAATCTTCCACTCCTCTATTTCTAAGTCTAAGTTCTTCTTGAGTGCAATCTGTCTATAGAAGATCAAAGGTTGGTAGGGCTTCTCTTCCACTGATACTCTGAATGAAAGGCTCCCATGATTTTGGAACATTCTAGAGAGTGGTTAAGACAAGTTCTCTATCAGACATGATTTCCCCAATGGTCTCGATCTATTCTTTAATCTTCGATAACTTCATAAAGAAGAGTGCAATTGTGTCACCCTTCGTCATCTTGGTGAAATCAACAAGGGAAGAAAACCCAACCAAATCCTTTTCTATATTCTTCAAGAGAAATACCTTCACCACCAAGATAAACCCTAGCACACAATAGGGTGCTTCAAACCCTATAACTCTAGCGCCCAAGAGAGGTGTGCACTTTTCCCAAAGAAGTGTACTTGCTGAAATTTCCAAACTCACCAGAAAGATATGATTCCATAATGGGGACTATTCCTTTACTTATATTAGACTTGTCATATCAACAAAAGTGTCTATTATCTCAATAGGGCCGACCTCACCAAGTCACAATATAATAATAATTATTATAATAATTAATATTAACCATATTACTTATCTTTTACATTTATTATCAATCACATTAAGGTGGGGCCGACCTGTACTCTTTACATAACAATTAGGGTTACAGGCAGGTCTGACTCTTGAACAATATATATAGCAAAGGATCTGATACACCCACTAGTGCTCATCCACTAGGGGCACATCCATAGGGATGCCATATCTCTGGTTCACTGCATTACACAAAACAACCAAATCTTCATATGTTCACTTGTGCTCATCCACAGGCACGTCCACTATACAGATATTATTTCCCATTGCCTCACACGTGATAATAATCTAGAGTCTTCTCGTCAACTCTGCTACTCCGAGTAGGCTAATACATCATCTTCATGTATGTTCACATGACGACACACACAACACTTTGGGATTTCACACGTTCACCTTGTGCTCAACCACAGGCACATCTAACTCAACAGATCTCCTTTCCCACTGGATAATCATTTGGAGTTCTTCTCAACTCTATGAATGGAGGAGGTCATCTCTACATTCCTAGATCTGTCTCAGGAAAGAACCAAATACCCTTCTTAGGGGATTTCTCTCAGGTTTGTAAACTGAGAGAAAGACTCACATAGCTGCAATGATCCACATCTCATAGGTTTGTAAGCTGTAGAATGTCTCACATAACTACATTCATCAAAAAAGAAATTATTAGATTGATGAGGTTGATGACTTTTAGGTTTTCACTCAAAGCTATATATGGGCTTCACGAGGTCCTCATTTATAATGGTGATTGCAAAATAGAGAAAATCAAGCCCCAACTTGATCCTTTGTTAGACATGGTCTAGATTGAATGAGGAACAAGATCAGAGAACTGAAATGATTAAAGACTACAATGAAAACCTCGAGTTCATATAACCTTCATTCCAAGAGTAGAAGGTCTATAGCCCCATGATATAAAAGGATACACAATTTAAGTAATCGAAACAAAGTTGAAGATGAACTCTCCTTGTTTATTTACATAGGAATTTTCATGGTTTGGTTGATGGAACTGTTCAACATAATGAGTTGAACACTCCTCAATATTTGGCAGTAATAACTGTTTTAAAATTCTTTATGCTTGGCACTCTCCAAGAAAACAAAAATAGCGACCACTCTTATATATTATGAAGGTAGATCACTCCTCTTACATTGAATGTTTGGCTGGGTCACTTCTTAAAAATCATTCTCAAGCCTTTATCATGCTTCAAATAATGGCCAAAGATGTCAATTCTACCTACTGAAAATATGAAATAGAACAACAAAGAGAGGAGATCTTCAAGTGTTGGCTGGAAAAGACAATCTGCTACATGTGGTTTGCAAAATAGTCATGAAAATCCTTCAGAAGATGATGTAGATCTTCCATAAAAATACATTTAGTTCCCAAAGGTCTAAGCGCTCTTCCTTCGAGTTTCAAGAGCCAACAAGATATGTCTTAAAAACAACTCTCGAGAATACTCAAGAGATGGGGCGTTCAAAAAAGAATGGTCATCAAGTTACCTTAGTCAGTTCCTCCCTCCATGTACTAAGTATAGGTAGCTATGTGGGGACCTAGAATAGCCCAGAACAAGTCATATTTACTTTCACATTGAGTGCGTCCCTATTGTTTCTCAATACGAAGACAATTGTTACCTATTATTGTTTTATTGCTATGAAATGATAGGTCTGGAACAAATTTTGTTTCCCTTACCGTTGTTCACCAATGAATGCTAGAAGCCCTAAAAGATAGCAATTTATATACATCTTTCCAATCCAATGTCATTCCAGGTGGGTTCAAGGAGACCATAATATTGGTGGTACCAGAGCACTTATCATTGTATTGCAAATCTTCATTGGGGGTGTGCTTGTATGACACATCAAGTTCATATATATCCACCCCTTTTATTTGCCAGCTAACAACCATAGACTATAGTTAGATCTATCCCAACACAAGCTAAATCTAAAAGAAGTGTGGGCATTCTTGGTCCATGCAACCTCTTGTTGAGACTCTACTCCAAAATTTCTAAGGGTGGAATTGTGTTCTTTCTGTGGGGATATCTCCATGCTATCAAGGTTGATCTAGGATGGAGAGTGTCCATGTGTCTTTTTGGGTGAAGGTGACTTGTAGTATCATGAAAAAATACCACAGTTGTCAATAGCCATGAACATAAGCATGAAATGACCATCTTTGTATGCCCTCACCCAACCTTTGCAAACCCTAAACCGACCCGGGAAAACATTGTTGGAAACCCATTCCTCTATCATGATTTATGGAGTTCTGGTTATGAATTTGTGGTATGAGATATTGCCTTTTTTTTCCAGCTATGAGAAGCTCAGTTATGGATATCAATAGGTTTCATTTTCATTTATATAATCATGGAAGAACTATACTCTTGATAGCAATGGTTCTGGGCCATGATGGGGTTTTAATGTCTGTATGCATATGTTTATTTGTCAAAATCTTGACTACACATCATTTAAAACTTTGAACAACAATTAGTATGGCTTGGTGAATGGAGAAAATGTCTATTTTAGAGGGTAGACCTGAGTATGCTAATGTTGATAGTTGAATGGTGGCCTTACTTGGGTTATAGGTTTGGAAATAAAATATTATCATATGTTGGACCATCATTAAAATATATATACACAATTTTTTCTTACACATGTATGAAACTACATTTATGGATCTATTTCAGAGGTTAACAAGTGTAGGTTTTATGCCATTCTTTAGCTATGATTCCAACTCCAATAAGAAGTGACTTTCCATATTGTCTAAAGCATTATTTTCTAGATTTAAAAAGCAACATTTAAGTGTATTAATAACAACTATCTTCAGATTTAATTTCCAACACAAAAGGAAAAGATACATGGATCAATAAATATGCTCTAATGTACACTACTATGAGTCTAAATGTGCAGATTTATACATTCATATTTGAGTGTAGCCTTTGGATATGCAATGTTGAGTATACCTAGACCTTTTAGGACAGATCTAGAATATGATCAACTGTTGTAATTTATGGATCTATAGAACAAGATTAATTTTGACTTGAAGCCACACTTTCATTAAGTATAGGATTATGCTTGGTAAGTGAATTATGAGCTTGTTTCTATATTGATCTTGCCCTGGAAAATGAAAGATCAGGAGGAAATTTTATTTTAAGTATATTAAATATAAGGGTATATTACAGGGCCCAAATGCACACCCACACTAATTATGTTCCCATGATCTAGCAGGGCTTCAGAAATCCATATGATCCAACTATACCCAACAGGTGAGATATTAGCATTCTTGGTTATGCAGAGAAAACATTGAATCACCTCCATATGATATATGGTGATTGTTTGAATGTGGTTCTAAAGCATGTAACAACAAAAAAAACATGTTTTTCAAACCTCTGTGTGCCTTGAGTGCAAGCAGGTTTAACCTGCAGTGGCATTAGCTCAATAGGCAAGAACTACAATATGAGTAGAGAGTTTGTACATAAGGTGGCCCACAAAATCCCATCAAACAACATTTCCCGACATAGTGTAACAAAAGGTTTCTCTTGTTTCTTCTTTCGTGATTAAAATGATTGTGAAGTATTTATTTCTCATTGACAAATTGATGGTTTGTACAAACAAACCACTTCTGAAATGCATTTCTAAACCTCTAGGTAAGCTTGTTTTTCATTAAACAAAAAGGTTTTATAATCCTTGCTATCATTGGAGGGTTTGCATGTAAATAAAACTTTTCAAACTACTTAAGGAGTAGGTTCTCATTCATGTTAGTAGTAAAAACAATTGCTGGCTAGTTTTTTATATCAAACTCCATAGAATATATTTTAGATGTTGAAGTCATACTCACAAGATCATGGACTATTCCTTAATGATAATTCCTAAGACCTTAGAGCTTTAAACACCTTAATCTTCATTAATCCCTTAAGGTCTTAAAAAAAAATGAAGACCGATAAACCCAAGTACCAAGGGAAAAATATCAAGATGATAAGGTTGAGATGATACATCCAACAACCTATGACCATTCAACCCTAGAATTTGGCCACACATACAAATGATTTATTAAAGGTTTAATGATCCTAGCCTACAAATTTTTCTTGTCCTTGTTAATGAGTCACACCTCACAAAAATGTAAACATGAGATTGCATTCTTCCTCTTCACTTCATAACTTTAAGATTTCCACAAGCTCCAGGATACACATAGGTGATTGAAAGTGAGAATCATGGATGATTATTTCACCCATGTCCTCATGGGTCCATCTACCTTTGACTCTTTCAATGCCCTTGCTGGTTTGGGAGAGAATACAAAGGACTTGCAAGTTAAATCTCTTGCTACGCCATCACAATGAAACTTGAGACCTGGAATATTTATAAATTATCAATTCCCTGTTAAAAAATTTTAGTGCACAGAATAAGAATGTAATACCCATGTTTCCCCAAGCTTGTAATTAATCATTACTTATGATTACCATGCTATGGCATGTGAACAATGTAAATGTATTATTGTTTAGATTGCGAACAACTGACAATGGGGGTGAAGCCTTGAAGTATTGGCCATGATATCACTAGAGGAAAGAGTGAGGAAACATGTAGAGAGGGCTCATCATGCCAAGATGAACCAATCCTCTTTGCTAAAATATTTGATTTGAAATAATAAGCCTCATCCTGATCCCAAGGAAAAATTGTTTAATGAGAAAAGGACTAGTGGTTGAACAATCAACTACCCCAATCAATGGAAGCATGGAGGGCCTGGCTGAGAAGACAAAAAATTGTCAACCCGAAGTACGACATAGTGCAGTCGTCCTATAGATTTAGATTGACCCGAATTCCTTCTGGAAGAAGGAATATGATAGGTCCAAAACCTTCCTAGGGCGGGGGGAAGAAAAACACCTGAGAAAAAAAAGGAGAAAGAGAGAAAAATGGGTTTTGAGGACTATTCAAGAAGAAGAAGAGAGTGTGAGGCTCTCCAGCTTACAAGAAGAACTGAAATATTAAGTTGTTCTGGTTATAGGAGAGAAC
>SNQJ01S0005484.1:229996-250422 GCA_010110895.2 Picea sitchensis | reverse complement strand
GGAGTTATGTGATGTTCCACATACCACCAGAAATGGAATGACATGTAATATCCATATAGAATAGTATTAACTGAAAATATATCAAAACTCATACCATTATCCATCAAACAAACTTGGGTCCATTACCCAAACCTAGGTTCTCCAACTTCTCATGGCCATAACTCTCTAACCGTGAGGAGTTATGTGACATTCCACATACCACCGGAAATGGCATGACAATAACTATCCATCTATGATAGTTTCACTGAAAAATTCACTGACCTTCATCTCATTATTCCACAAATAAGCATGGGTTCTCTAACCATACTTCTAGGATAACTCAATCCACAAAGCGTATTCCCATGAGGGATTTCACCATAAGGGGACCACTTTGGAGTTCATCCATTTGTACTTATTATCAACCATGACAGGACAATAATGAGTCATATTTACATCAAACAAACTTGGGTCCATTACCCAAACCTTTGGGCTATTAGAATTCGCTACCGTACTTTCTCCAAGGGTTGACATCAATCACTAAGGGTTGACATCAATCTACAATATCACTCTCCAATAGTTGACATCAATGACAACCAACAATCCATACCAACTATCCATCAACCTAAGCCAATTGTCTGACAATCTCCCCCTTTGGCATTGATGGCAACACCAACATTGATGGAAACAATCAGTCATGATAACATTCATGCTTATACTCTTTATTAATGTTTCTATCTCTCCCCCTTTGACATCAATGGAAAAGGGTATCTCCCTTTGGGGCTGCTCCCCTTAACTAAACTCTCCTTGGGGCTACTCCCACTGTCTACATGCCTTTGATTTTTCTTTGTGTTTATGATCCTCTGATTACTCTCTTTCCCTTCATATGAATAATATCCCCCTCTTTGATAAAGGGTATCACTCTGAAGTCATATCACTCATTCTTCCCTTGTGACAATCGCTCCCCTTGGAAACATGCCTCTATGATCTCTCTCCAAGCAGTTATCTTTTGCATATGATAAATCTCTCCCCCTTTGTCCTATTTATGGCGCTTCCTCATGCACATCTAAGAAATATAAGATAAGCATTCAAAAGTATTCATTTTGGAGTAGAAACTACTCCTAGTCTCTGGCGAAGATATTCAAAGGCTCCCCATGGAAGTGGTTTTGTAAAGATGTCTGCCACTTGTTCTTTTGTGCCCACATACTCAACTATGATGTTATTTTCTGCAACCTGCTCTCGTAGAAAGTGATACTTGATTGGAATGTGCTTAGTCTTGGAGTGCATTACGAGGTTCTTTGAGATACTGATGGTGCTTGTATTATCACAATAGATTGGAATGAGCTCATCATACTCAACCTGTATATCTGTCAGAGTTTGTTTCATCCAAATAACCTGTGTACAACATGATGTTGTTGCAATATACTCTTCCTCGACTATAGATAAAGATACTGATGATTGTTTCTTGCTTAACCATGATACTAAACACTCACCCAAGTAGAACGCTATTCCACTGGTTCTTCGTCGGTCATCAATACAATGTGCCCAATCTGCATCTGTGTAGGCAATAAGTGATATATCCTTTCCTTTTGGATACCATAATCCAAACTCTTATGTTCCTTTGATATATCTAAAAATCCTCTTCACTGCTAACACATGTGATTCCTTTGGTGCTGCTTGAAATCGTGCCACCTGTCCAAATGCTTGCATTACATTTGGTCTGGATGTTCCCACATATAGTAAGCTACCAATCATTGATCTGTATTGCCTCTGGTCTATAGAGTTTGAATCATCATCTTTGCTCAACTTGCAACTGGTTTGCAATTTTCCATTCCGTACCTCTTTAGCATTTCTTTGATATACTTAGTTTGAGAAATAAAAATTCCTTGGTTTCTTTGACATATATGAAGAACCAAAAAGAAGGATAGTCCTCCAAGTAATGACATTTCAAATTCATTCTACATATCCTTCGCAAATTTATGGTTTAACCTGTCATTATTACTTCAAAAACAATATCATCAACATAAATTTCAATTAATAAAATATTACCTTGGGTTACCTTGATGTAGAGGTTGTTGTCTGCGCTTCCTTTCCATACTTCGTAGGGAGTTTTTCCATTGTTGTTTTTGAGCATTAATCTGTTTTGAATGTGAATTGATGTATGTACTGCATGTGTCCAAAAAATACCTGTCAATTTTGAATCCATTAGCATTGTTCGATCCATTTCCTGTGCAATTATCATCCATTATGATAATGTTCATTTTTATTTGAACCACTCTCTAAACCAATCTATGAATCCATTCTGTCGTCCACTATCATATATCTATCCAAACCTGCTAACTGTTCTTACGAATCCATCTCTCTCCATATTTTCCAAGACTCTACTTGCGCAATTGTCCATAATTCTGACCCATTTATTACTATACTATCATGAAGTCTTGATTAATCTATCAAACTGTACTTCTGATAACTGATTTCTCTGAATTTGTCTTCTCAAACTCTACAAGTTGCTCGAGGGATGTTTCTTTGGTCTGTCACAGCTATCGCATACACTCCCCCTGTCTAATATTCATATTACTTGGGAGTCTCTAAGCCAAATGGCTCAGAACAATTCCTTCTCTGATGTGTATTCATCATCATCTTCATTGGTAGATTCATTATCTTCCTTTGATTCTGGTCTGCCTGTTTCATCAATTGTTACGTCGATGCTTTCCACAACTTTGTTCAATCTTAGATTGTAACACTTGTATGCTTTCCTTGTACTTGAGTAATCAACAAGTACTCCTTTGTCCACATGAGAGTCAAAATTTCCCATTCTGCCATCTTCTCTTTTGATATAGCATTTTCTTCCAAAAACTATGAAGTGCTTTACATTTGTTGGTCTTCCTTTCCATAGACAACACTTTTCATTTCCAATTTCACTTAACACATATATGCTGCTTGAAGTTCTTGCAGCTGTAGACACTAATTTCCCTGAAACTTCTTTTCTTATCTCACACTTTTGTGAATCAAAAGTAACTTTATGACCTTGGTCACACATTTGACTCACACTTAGAAGGTTATGTTTCATATCTTCTACTAGTAGAACATTTTCTTCCTTTTCATTCTTGTTCCCAATTTAGACTGTGCCTTTTCCAATAATTTTGGCCGAATCATCATTTCGAAGGAGAATGATCCATCTCTTTCCTTTCGTAATGTAAGAAACTTGTCTCTATCACCTGTTCTGTGTTTTGAACATCCACTTTCAACATACCAACCACGTTTCTTCTGCTTAGCTGTTAGAGCAATTGTGCATTCTTCATTGCTATATTGATCTTGCTTTCTTATCCATGTCATTTTCTGAGGTTTCCTGTCTATGATTGTTGTTATTCTGTTGAGGTTCTTTAGGAAGGAATGTCATTATGCAATCTTTGGCCACGTGTCCAAAATTGTTACATTTGTAACATTCCACTTCAGTTCTAAAAGATTCAAACCTGTTGTAACTTCTTCTCTGTGTTTCACTAGGTCTTCTTGAATAACCCCTTTGTGTATGACTCTAAAAGTTGTTATTGTTCCTGTTGTTAGCTCTGCAATTCACAACTTTATGTCTAGAATTATTACATGCATAACATAAACCAAACAATATAGTTTGATACCTGGGAGTTGAATATCTTCTGAAAGGAGGTGCTCTTATGAATCCTTCTTCTTCTTGAGGCCTATCTGTCTGTTGTTGATTCTGAAATATGAATCTTCTTGGTGGGGGAGTGTCCTTGTAATCTTCCTTGTATATCTTCCTATCCCCTTTGATTGTTTCTGCATATCTTTTTGGATATTTTTCTTGCTCTATTTTTTTGGAGCTTGATCCCTTTTCTATCTGATTGTATCCAAGTCCGGACTTGTTAAGATGAGATTTTTGACTACTAATAATGTCATCCAGAACTTTTGAGCTATTTTTCATATTTTTCTTTTGAATATCCTTTCTTAGTGCGACAATCTCTGCTTCCAAGTTTCCAATGATCTTGTCCTTTTCTTATAGATTTTATTTGAGTGCTTCATCAATTCTTTTATCTTCTTCTATTTGAACCTTCAATTTTGTGATCATTTGTACTAGTTCTCGAGTATCCTTTTTTTTGTCTAGTTCTGCTGGTAGTTTCTTGTTTTTCTTATTTTCTCTTCTGATAACTTCTATGGCACACATTAATTCTTCTTGATAGTCAACTGTTGCTTCTTAAATTTCTTTTTCAACTTCTTCATATTCTTCTTCGGCTTCTTCAAAATCTTCTTCGAAGTCTTCTTTGTCAGAGTCTTTTAATGCCATGAATAGAACTCTTCCCGTCTCACTATCACTAACTTCATCTTCATCTGATGATGAGATGTCTTCTTTGGTGCATAAGCTTTTCTTGAAGACTTTCTTTGTATTTCTTTTGCCTTTATATGTGTGTTTTCCTTTTGAGTAACCTTCATCAGTTCTCTTTTTCTCATGAGGACATTTGTTAGCAAAATGACCAATACCATCACAATCAAAACAAATTAAAGAAAGCTTACCTCTATACCTACCGTTAGTTTCCTTGTTCAGTCTTTTGACGAAGTTGGCTACTTCTTCATCATCTTTTGAGACGTCACTGCTGCTGCTATATTCTTCTTGTTCTTTTTTATTTTGCTTTGATCTTTTGGATGCTTTGAAGGCTTCTTCTTTTACATCTGGATTTTCCTGTTTAGTTCTCATTTCATATGCTGTGAAGATTCCATGCAGTTCGTCCATGCTTATTGAGTTTAGATCTGATATTTCTTCTAGTGCTGATATCTTAGGGTTAAATATCATAGGAAGAGATCTTAGTACCTTTTGAACAATTACAAATTCTTCGGTTTCTTCTCCCAATCCTATGATTGCATTCATTGTTTCATCGACTCGTAAGAAGTAGGCTACAATATTCTCATCTTCCTTCATTTTTAGTTGTTCGAATTGACCTCTGTAAGTTTGAAGCTTTGTTTCTTTGAATTTTGTATCTCCTTCATAAATATTTCGAAGCTTGTCCCAAATGTCTTTAGCGGATTTACAATGTGCAACTTTGGTGAATACCGTATCACTGAGACCATTCAAAAGTGCATTTTTGGCTTTGGAATTATTCTCACCGAGTTTCACTGCTTTGTCATTTGTTGGTGGAACTGTTGGTGTTGTGTATCCATCTATAATTGATTTCCAAACTTGAAATCCCTGTGCATGTATATATGTCTTCATCATTATGCTCCAAAAAGAATACTTTTGTCCATCAAATTGTGGTATTCCATTTTTATACAAGTCAGTACTCTCCATGATCTACCTTTCAGTGGTTAAACTAATTTCTGAAGGAACCTTAACTGATACCAATTGTTGGATTACTGAGAGGGGGGGTGAATCAGTAATAGCATAATTATAATCCCTTTTCTTCAAATAATCCAAGTGTTATATCAATGTAGAATTATTATCCAATACCGAGCAATAAGAAATGAACAATCACACACATACACAATACACTAGTGTTTACGTGGAAACCCAAATCAGGAGAAAACCACAGAATGATTTTTCTTATATGTCTTGAAGAATTACATTCATTGGAAGCACCAACTTCCTTTGTTTTCCAGCTGCAACTGGAAGGAGGCTCCAACCCCCTAGTTTCTCAGGATACAACTTGAGGGAAGCTCCAACTCCCCAATTCTCTAGCTACAACTAGAAGGAGGCTACAACCCTCTATGTTCTTCGACTACAACCACCTATCCTTGCCTCGTCTAACCGCCTTGAAGTAGAAGTAGAATGATGGAACCACTATCACACTATCACTATGAGATATACCATTGTAAACCTGTACCATGCATCAACCTGTACCTCAACCTGTAATCAACTTGTACCATAAACAAGTGCATCAACTATGCACCAACCTGTACCATAAACAAGTGCATCAACCATGCACCAGCCTGTACCAAACAATCTATAATCAACCTGTACCATAAACAAGTGCAACCAACCATGTACCAAGTATGTACCAATCATGTGTCAACTACTCATTAACTATGACTCATCAATATGTACCAACATCATCAACTATACACGTCATGTATGTGCCAACTCATCAACTACTTGTCTCAACCATGTGCCCAACTTGTACCTCAACCAAAATCCCTCATCCATTTCATCATCCAAATATGATTTATAACTCTGTAATAGAACTGATTTATATGATAAAATACCTTCAAACCTTCCTTAAATTTAAACAACAAGAGACTAGCATTTACATCAAACTTTTCTTTAGTCTCACATGACTAGCTTTGGATTAGTGAACAACCCTAACTTGAAATAATCATAACTTTGTACCTGTAATGAATAAATATCTGAAACTGATACACAATGTTCTTCAGTGTGTTTTATACAATTCCTCCAGGTGTCACTACTTGAAACCTCTCATAAAAGTAGTTATAGAAAAAATGACATACCTTGCTGAATTCTGGATTATTGTAGAGAGTGACCTTATAGAGCGTGCCCCGTATGGAATATTTGTTGAATTGATCTAAAATTGTTACACATCATACTAAATATTGTAATATAACCAACACATTTTGTCTTACAAAATTTGTATGTGTTATGAATAAGTTATGACGTTTTTACCTGAAACGCCTGTTTTTGACTAGTTTCAGGACTAGCCACAAACCCTATTTTCCACGGAGTGTAACTCCAAAAATACAATGACCCAGAAGATGAATTGTTTACCACATATACTTGGATATGTTTCCTCAATGGAATAACAATTTCACGGTCTGAATCATTCTATAAAAAAATTTATTGCGAAAATGGTGAGATGACCTGTAAATAACATACCTTAGAAAGCATCATCAAAATAATTTATCCTTCCTTGAATTCTGGCCTTCTTTTCTTCACCTTCCCTCATAAATTTGGCTTAGATATACTTTGGTTACCTCAAACACCTGTAGGTATTCAATATGCTCAAGTGTGATGTAAAATGAGAGAGCCTTGCCTTTTATTTATACTCTCCAAGTAGTTTCCTTAAAAACATCTTCTAGGTCACTTTGCCCACTTTCCTTATTTTAGAGTTAACCCACTTCTAATTTCTCCATTAAATTTATTATTGAAATAATTTATTTTGTATTCACTTTTAATTATAATATACTCATCACTTCACTTTATTATTTACCTTTTAAAATCTCTTAAACCACTTTGACTACTTTGACCTTTTGGGGCTTCTAGATGACATATGGGTCCTCCAACTTCGTAAGGCCATAACTCTTAACCCGTGAGGATTTATGTGACGTTCCACATACCACCAGAAATGGAATGACATGTACTATCCATATAGAATAGTATTACCTGAAAATATATCAAAACTCATACCGTTATCCATCAAACAAACTTGGGTCCATTACCCAAACTTGGGTTCTCCAACTTCTCATGGCCATAACTCTCTAACCGTGAAGAAGTATGTGACATTCCACATACCACTGGAAATGTCATGACAAACACTATCCATCCATAATATTTTCACTGAAAAATTCATTGACCTTCATCTCATTATTCCACAAATAAGCATGGGTTCTCTAACCGTACTTCTAGGATAACTCAATCCGCAAAGCGTTTTTCCGTGAGGGATTTCACCATAAGGGGATCACTTTGGAGTTCATCCATTTGTACTTATTATCAACCATGAAAAGAAAATAATGAGTCATCTTTACATCAAACAAACTTGGGTCCATTACCCAAACCTTTGTGCTATTAGAATTCGCTACCGTACTTTCTCCAAGGGTTGACATCAATCACTAAGGGTTGAAATCAATCTACAATATCACTCTCCAATAGTTGAAATCAATGATAACCAACAATCCATACCAACTATCCATCAACCTAAGCCAACTGTCTGACAGTTTGATTGGTTTGTTTTCCTTTCAAGTTTCTTTCAATTTTTCTGAGCCTATCAAGGGATTTTTGTCACCTCCAGGGTGCATACCAGTTGTCCCTTCCCTGTAAAAATTCCTGATATTTTCTTGTTTTGAAGAGTTACATAGGTGTACGCACCCTGTATTGGGTCATCCTACGTACATACATAGTCTGCTTAGTAAACGGCTCACGTACATACGCAGGATGCTGATGCAACAACCCACATCTCTGTTTCATGAAAGATTTTGAAAAAGAGGGAGTTTGCCTCTTTCCTGTTTGAAGTTCACACTTCTTAAGGATTTCTTTGATCAATCCAGAGTCTCTGTTTACAACCATAGTCTGGGTATAGGCTTTAGTTTACTTGTTTTCTTGGTCGTCTTGAGTTTACCCTTAAAAAGGTTTTAAGAAAGTCGTTGAGTTGTAGATCTACCTTCTTGGTTTCTTGATTGAATCCTTGCAATCTGCAGTGGGCTAAAGGTCTTTTCCAATCTTGTTTCCATTTTCTTTTTAGCCTTTTTACTTGCTTTGAAAAAAAAAAGATTTACTTCAGTTTTTATCTTTAAATCATTTAAAAAAAAATAAAATTATTTTCAATTTAGTTTGGTAAAGTAGTAAGAGTTGGTTATTTGCAAAAAGGAAAAAGACTCTTTTTTTCAAGTTCTTCTTGATTTCTTGAAACATAAGTCGCTTGTAGTCAAGTGAAAGTAAGTTTTAGGTTTTCTTTACAAAATCTTGAAAAGTTAGTTAAGAAAATTTGAGTTTACAAAGAGTTAGGTATAATGCTTTGCTTTTAAAGTTCGAAGTAATTTTTCTTTCAAGTGCTTTAATTTTATCCTCTTTTTCGTCTCTTTACAACACCATTAGTTTCACCACCGTAACTTGTGAGTAGATCAAGCCTTTAAAAATAATGCTTAATCTAAAATACAATAGACTTTTTTTGTTTGTAGGGTCAACAAACTAGTTCAGGGTTTTAGGGCCTTGAATTAGGTTGGAGAGGAAACTCTTCAAGGCCGTTAAATCAAATGGTGGAGTCTGAGTTAGGGAGTGATTAATTCCAGTGTCATAAAATTTATCCGGGACCCCCCTCTAACACGAGGGATAAACAGGAGGTCGTGTGAGGAAAGGCAACAGAGATAACCCCTCCAAAGCTGGACTGAACGTAGTGGGGATCGTATATTAAGGGTCTTTCTTGGGAATAATACCGACTGCATTTGCCTACGGAGCTTCGTGGACCTAGAATATATTCGATATCCTCTATAGTATTCTAGACCATTTTATTTTTATACCATTGTTAGGTTTTAGAATTATTATCCTGCTCATTACGATCTGCCCAACTGTCGACTGTACCCGCCCAGTAACTAACTGCGAGCTGACAACCTAGTGGCCCATATTTAAGGGACTTACACATGTGACTGTGGGGGTATACCGTGATACCTAGGGCAGATGTTAGATCGCTCTTTGTAGAATATACCTAGAGGGTGCTTCCGTGTTCGATTTTCACTTACACCGGTTAGTTTCTCTAGTGTCAATTGGCGTAACTGTCCTTCCTACTAGATAGTCGGCTGCTTGATTTTTCTTTAGGAAAATTTTAGTACGTGCTCTATGATCCCTAGTTTTCGATAGTGATTTAGTTATTCATTTCTTTGGGTCTCTGACCTAAGGTGGTAAACCATCCATTTCGCCATTCGTGAATACGTTTTCCATCTTTCGCTTAGAAACATGGAGCCACCTCTTTATAGGTGTTGTTTTTATACCACTTGTTTGCTAGAGTCAGTGTGTGAGACTTTTACGGACTTGAACGATCCTGCAAGGGGAGACCCTGTGCATAAGATATTCATGGATAAAGTTCCCAACGACACCAACCAAGGAAGCCCTTCACAAGGGGATATTTGTACTTTTCCTTTCTTCGGAAACGTTGGTGTCCCTTTGATGGCCACTTTGTACATTCTTGGGTTGAATGTGGGACTATTGGTTTGGTTGGGTACCATTCCAAATGTCCCAAATGCTCTTGATTCTTCTCAGTTAAGCACCTTATGTCATGGGCATCATGTTGATGTTACTTCGTCAACAAAGTCTTCTCCTCCTCCTTCCCCCATCTCTAGTGAAAGTACAATTACTAGTAATTGGAAGTCTAAACGACATAGAAAGAGGAAGAATAGGAAGAATAAATCACCAACCTTTGCGAGTCATGTTGGAGATAGGTTGTCAACCTCTACAAGTCATGTTGAGGACCAACACCCAACCTTTGTAATTCATGCTAGGGGCATGAACCTAGTCCCTGCAAGTCATACTGGAGTTCAACAACCAACCTCTGCTAGTCATATTGGAGAGTTGTCAATAATTGATGCGAGTCATGTTGAGGGTGAACACCCAACCTCTACAAGTCATGCTGGGGAAAAATTCTAGTTACTGCTAGTCATACTGGTAATAGGTCTGTAGCCTCTACGAGTCATGTTATCGACCCATAACCAACCTCTGCAAGTCATGTTGGAGATGTGCAACCAACTACTGCTAGTCATGTTGGGGGCATTGATTCTGTTGAGAAATCTAGACAGATAGGACATAAGCCTAAGTTACCTTGTAATATTTGCAAGGGAGATCACCTTATTCATCTATGCCTTGACATTCTAGAGGTACGAAGATTGTGGTCCTTGTTTGCAAGCTTTTCTGAGGTTTCTTCACAGTATATTTAGCCTTTGGTTGTTGAAGTGGTTGTGTCATTGTAATCTTTGGCTGATCCCACTCCTCTTTTGGGGGGTGATGTTCCTGTAGACCATGTTGTCTCACAGCCTATTCAACCAGTGGTTGAGAAAGTGGTCAGGCCGATGTAGTCTTCGGTTGATCCCTCTCTTCTCTTGGAGAGTGTCAAGTCTACCAAAATGGTCACGCCGATGCAATCTTTGGTTGATCCCACTCTTATCTTGGGGAGTGATGTGTATACCGACTATGTTTTTATCATTTCCAGTTCAGTACTTTCAGAACAAGGGGGCATTCCGCTCACTTCGAGCACACCCCCTCCAATCCCTAAGATGGTTTCCTTTGATTGGAATGACCTTGCTGAGCCTTGTCTTCCTTCTTCTGCACCCTTTCAAATAAGGGTTGAAGTTAATTCAAATAACATTTACTGATGTATTGTAGATGAAGGAGCCTCCACAAGTATTTTATCCCCCTCGGCTTGGCAAGATTTGGGTTCTCCCGAGCTTGTGATTGCTTCGCATGAGTTGTTGGATTTTGGCAGACATCCTAGTGAATATTTTGGGATTATTCCTCAGTTACCTATCTCATTAGGTGGGAGGAATGTCCTTGTTGATGTTATAGTGGTGCAAGGCCCGTTATATTTCAATATGCTTCTCGGGCGTGATTATGTATATGCTATGAATGTTGTGGTGTCTACGCTCTTCCGGGTGATGCATTTCCCTCACAATGAAATCATTGTCACTATCGACCAACTGACATCTGATAATCACCATCCTAATTCGACGTTATTTCAGGCTGCCCCTTTATATGTTCCTAGTGTTTGTGTAGAATCTACCCTACGGGACTCCCTAATGAGCAAGCCTTGTTGTCTTTCAAGCTCGCTTTGAAATTCGAAAGAAACATCCAACGATACTGTATTTATTCTTTTCGATCTCGTCCGGATTAACTGAGAAAAGTAGCCCCCTGGAGTCTTCTTTAATCCCTTTTCAGACTGTCTAAAAATGAAAATACTTCCGAGCGATCTTGTTTCCCTTCATGCTCGCCAAACTCAAATTTGAAGGCACATCTGTCTGACGGTAGTTTACCCCTTTTTCGGTCTCGATGACTAATTTCACGAATAAAGGTATCCTCTAGGAACTTCGGTTCACTAGAAGAGTATTCTCAGGCGTAAGTTTAACCCTTTTTCGGGACTGAGGGACTAAATCTTCAAAAAAGGAACATTCTCCTTGGTTTTGGTTTATCACCTTTTTCGGGCCTTGGAGATTACTTACGAAAAAGGAACCCCCTAGTGTCCATAGTTAATCTCTTTTCAGACTCCCTAAAATTGAAAATATCGCTAAGTGACCTTGTTCCTTTACACTCGTTAAATTGGTCAAGAAGAACATCAACTGGCATGAGTTTACCCCTTTTTACAACCGTTAGATTATAGTAGAAAAAGGTACACCTCAGGAGATTCATCTCGCCGAGAGAGTTCTCCTCAGTAAATTTTATACTTTTTCGTGCTAAGGAGACTAAACTTATAAAAAGGCTGCGAGTCTATAGTTAAGCTCTTTTCAGACTCCTTAAAATTGAAAAGATTGCCGAGTGATCTTGTCTTTGTCACACTCGTTAAAATGGTTTTAAATAGATGTATTTTTGATGCAAGTTTAACTATTTTTCGAACCGACTAGACTATCTCCAAAAAAGGTACTCCCTAGAGTCTTCTTTTATGTTTTTTCAGACTCTCTAAACGTGAAAAAACTACCGAGCTTACCTTCTCTGGGCTCGTAAAAATTACATGGAGGGGGGGTCTCATTGTGTCTTGCTTAATCACATTTTCATCTCTGCGTGTTTGGCCTAATGCTGGCTCCATGTTGCTGTCAACTAAACCTTTGAAGCATTCCTTATATGCAAGCCTTGTAGCACTTCTTGCCTCTTTGAACTGATACCTTGAACCATGGAGGAATTTTCCCCGAGTGTCCTTTTCCTGCACAAGTCTCCTTGATCTGAGCATTAGTATGTTCCTTTATCTTGGAATTAGTATGCTTGCTTGCGACATTCATTCCTCCTTTGTAACGTAGTATTCTTTTATTTATTTTCAAGCTCTTAAAAAATTGAAAAAGACAAAAAAATCAAATATTCCAAAAAGAGGGGACGAGAAATATGTATTCTTTTTCAGCAGCACAGAGAGTCGCCCTTGGACAAAGCACATCCTTATGTTTGTTCGTCAAGAATTGGGATCTAATATGACCTTAGGAATCTATTCTCGCTACATAGAGTTGTGTCCTCCTCCATTTGGTTACTCTTCCAAACACATGGAGAGTTTGCATTGCCTCCTGCATCGTGAACTTATGTCAATGTCATGCTCCATGAGTATGATAATCTCTCATGCTTTTTTCCAAGGGAATTTTCACTCAACCTGAATCGGCCATTATGCAGTTTGCCTCTTGACCTCATGATTCGGCCATCCCGAGAGTCCAATCAAGTCCAGATTCAAAATCAACGAAGTTATCTTCCTGATCATCGAGATCCTTGTGTCTTTTCCCGCCGAGCCGCTGAAGACTTCAGGGTAGTGAGTTATACATTCCCATTGTACTCCTACCTGAGTTTTGAATATCTTGAAGTTGTTCCTCCAGCTCTGAAGGCCTCATCTCTAGCCACATGCGTCACTATCTTCTCGAAGATGAATACTATGCTTGTATATCTTCGATTGATTTTCATATGTAGATCCGCTGTGTATTTCTTGTGGCTACACTTTATATAGTTATATGACATGGATCTGCAGTGTATTTGATTGGAAACCATGATTTGCTTCATCCTAAGCATGGGTATTCCCACCTCAGAGAGACAATTTTTTTTTTGCAGATGGCACCTCCTAAACTTTGGTCCCGGGCTCACTCGATTTTGTACATTGGTGAAGATATTGTAATGTATTTCAGCCATCAATTGCTCTTCTAACCTCACACATTAGGGGGCATTTGTTTGTTAGCACCAGAAGTCACCTTTGGATTGCGGCAAAGGTAATCCTGATACCCATCATAAGAGGGTCAAATGGGCGCAATCTCAAGAAATTATCACCTTAACCCAGAAAACTGGGCTGATATGCACAAATAGGTGAGGTCTTGATCTAACTTCAGTCAGTAAGTTGTAGTAATGGTGATCAGGAGGAAGACTTAGTGAGGAAATGTAAAGGTATGCTATGAACATCAGGTTTTCCAGCAGCCTAAGGAGGAAAAATCTCAGAGAACAAGATCTTCTTGGATTCAAAGGTTTCAAGAAACTGAACACACTATGACAACACTGTAATCAAACATCCATTACAACACAGTCACAATAATCCATGTGAATCCTTCAATCATGAACATTCAGTATTAGATGCATAATAAGATGGGGGAAGAGAGCTGACTTAGATTAAACAAGAAGTCTCAAATACAAATACCTAACTAGAAACCAGAGGCTTCGCTAAAACTTTACAATACGGGAGCTTTGCTCTACCATCGACCCTTACAAAATATAAAAACTGAGTATATATACTCAAAGCAACTTGACCCCTACAGAAACATGCTCTAGTCACTATATTCAAGGCTTCACGTCTTCTTCTTCTCCTGTCAGATTGCACATACATTATTTTGTCACACACAATCTCAGATCGGTATGGCCCTTCCAGAAAACCTCATTGACAAAGAGACCTTGGGCTGACAGCCTGCCTCCACGACCGACGCTCCCATGCTCTCCATTTACGGGGTGAAACGAGGTTTCAAATACCTTCCCCTGCTTCCATTAACTAACTACATTGGGATCAGAGTGCAGCCTGACACTCAGGAATGTCCAAGTAAGCACACACCTTCTTTGAGTCAATTATGGTGGCTCGAGGCCACACATTTCGACTCGAGCGCTTCGATTCTTTGCGCAACTCCCTTTCATTTCCCTACACGACCACGCACTGTGAACTTGCGCTTAAACAAAATGGAATTTCAAGAATTTTCCTTTTGGGAGTCTTTACTCTTCTTTGCTCTCAACATCGTGATCTCCGAAATTGCGAAGCAACTTTCGAGATCGACAACTAGGCTTGCTTTAAAATGAACGACCATGATCCTTTCCTTGACAAAAAAAAATGCCAGCTAAGCGATGAGTGCTAGTCCCTCTTTCCAGACCTGCTTCCCATGTGATTAGACGCTGAGACCATGAGCTTGATTCAGGGGCGTTTTGCGATTTCTTGTTTCAGGAGTCTTGCCGTGCTCCACTTTCAAAACCCCGACTCGCGAAACCGCGAAATTACTTGATCTAGTGCCATGCGTCTCTTAGGTTTGGACGAATGAGATTGATCCATCAGATTTTCGAGTCTCGGGACTTTGGGTCATGGATGAAACTTTACGACAAGAACCCCAAACTCCCGATTCGCGAAACTACGAAATTTCCCGATGTCAGATCAACGACCCTCGACTCTTCTCAATCGAACGACCTAGATCTTCCCTTTCGCAAATCGCGATTCAGAAACTTTTGTTGAACATTTCTACCACATCAAAACTCCTGATTCCCACGCTCGCTTTCCATCAACGACAACTGAACTTGCTCGTTTGCTTGATCTGAGTCCATGTTAGATCGCTCCAAGCGCTGCGGCCTGTGACAACGAAGATTTGGACAACTGACTGGAACTTGGGAAAACATATGATTAGTGTCAGCGACCAAGGGGATGAGCTCAAATAGGAAGGTGAATAGGAAGCAATTTTGCAGAATATGAGGGAGGGAAAACACAAGGACATGGCCAACAAAATAGAGAAAAACGGGGCAAGGAAACAGAGTTGGGTAAGTTGACACATGCCTATGGGCCTTGACAAATTTATGTGATAACATTTGGCTCCACAGGGGATGGCATGCTCCTTGCAAGCTACCAAGAACAAGTAGTTCCAATGCTTTAGCTGTTGGGCTATGGAGTCTATTAGTCATAGAAAGATAAAAATAAAATAAAAACAAAACAAGGACGGTATTTACAATGGTGGGACGCCGGTTGCGGCTTTTAAACCGATTTCTTTTTTAGGAAGTGTCCATTTACAGGGCCACCAAAAAATTTATCACCCTCCGGATTCTGTGACCTATAATTATTGTTTAGAAATGCTTCAGAAATCTTGAAGGAGCCGATCCAGAAGGCCTCAAATTTGGTATGCTTGCCTCTGTCTTGCTTTGGTGTGTCCCATTTTAAGACTAGATCTCCCAACTAGAAATAACCTTTTCGCACCTTTCTGTCAAAAGCCCGTTTGACTCTCTGCTGATGCTCATGTGCTATATCCAGGAGTTTCTCTCTTGCCTGCTACACTTTGACCAACTGCCGGATTCTCCTCCTCATATCATCAGTCTCACCCTGGTGATATTGAAATAATTTCACCATGGGCATAAGCCAGTTGAGAGGGAAAACTGCTTCGGCTCCATACACCAGCTGGAACATAGAGACACTGAGATATATTTTTGTTGTCACTCTATCGGCCCACAGAGAAAAATTGAGCTTTGAATCCCATGCTTTTTTGCTATCCTCTAACAGTCTCTTAATGATTTTGATTAGGCTCTTGTTAGAGGACTCTGTCAGTCCATTTCCCTGGGGGTAGTATGGGGTCGAGTGAATCAACTTAATTTTGAACTGCTCACAGAAGCAGATCAATGGTTCAAATTTGAAAGAAGTGGCATTATTTGTGACAATTCTGCTCAGGAAGTCAAATCTTGCTATGATATCCTCCAGGAAACTGATGATTACCTTGTGGGAATCACTCCTTGTGGGGATAGCTTCTATCGACTTGGTAAAATAATCTATGGCAGTCAGGATCCATATATGTTGACCGCTGGATGCAAGATGAATCTCCCCAATGAAGTCCAGGACCCACTGCTAGAAGGGTCCTGAAGAAACCATAGGATTCAACGACAGGGGCTTTAGCTACTGCTTTCTTGAGAATTTCTGACATTTAGCACATGCTCTGACTTTTGCGCAAACATCAGTGAACATAGAAGGAAAGAAATAACCAGCCTTGGGAATTTTGTGGGCCGTCTTTCTCCAGAAGTGATGTCCCCCACACAAACTATCATGAAATTTTGACATAATCCTTTGTGCTTCGTGTAGGTCTAAACATCTCAGAAGTACCCCCAGGGGGTCTTTCCAATATAAAATTTTATCAACAAGGAAGTATTTAATTGCCTTGATCTTTAAAGCTCTTGCCTTTTTCCTTTGCATGCCATTGGGGGGCCACAATTCTTGTAGAAAATATATGACATCCTTGTACCAAGGACATCCTACTAATGGGGGGTCTGCCCGAGCATTTTTATCATGCAGTTCAACCTGCTGATTTTCTGAGCATTCATTGATGAAGCTTACCCCCAAATCTTTGCAATTAGATTCAGCCAACAGTCTGGCTAAACCTTGACCTTTAATCAATTTGGTGAGCTTTATCTCCAGGTCAAATTCAAGGATTTTGGAAATCCATCGGCTCCTCCTTCCATCTATGTTTGGCTTAATGAGAATTTCCTTCACGAAAACTAAAGGGACATATGCAGTGATTTTTGACTGCAAGACATAGACTCTGAAAGCTTTGAGAGCTTTAACCAAAGCGTAGGCCTTCTTCTCCATCATGTCATATTTCACCTCAGCATATCTCAATTCCCGAATGAAAAAGGAGATGGGTTGCTCCAACCCTTCAACATTCTTCTGTAACAGAACAACCACTATAGTGTCAAATGAAGCAAATGAGAACATAAGGAAATCCTTTGAGTAATCAAGACTGATAAGCACAGGTGCCTCAGTCAAGGCCTTCTTTATTTGATTAAAGGAATTTCAAGACTCAATAGTCCACTTAAATTCGTTTCCCTTTCACAACATGGCTGTTATAATCTTTACCATCTCAGCAAAATTGGAAACAAACCTCCTCAGAAAATCAATTTTCCCAGGAAAGACTGGACTTCTTTCCTATATCTCGGGAGTGACAAGGTTTGGATTGCTTCAACGCTGCTAGGATGATTTTTGACTCCTTCGGCTGATACTATGTGCCCCAACAACTTTCCCTCCTTCATGGAAAACATATACTTCTTGGGATTTAAGGAGAGACCAAACTTTCTGCATTTCAGGAACACCCTTTTCAAATGATCACAATGCTCTCTGTCATATCTGGAGAAAACTGTAATTTCATCCAAATAGATGACCACAAACTTTTCCCTTTCTCTAATGAAAGCTATATCCATGGTTCATTGAAAGGTTGCCCCTGCGTTCATCAATCCAAAGGGAATTTTGGCATAGATGAACGTAGCCCAAGGAATGGTGAAGTTTATTTTTTCTCTGTCCTCGGGCAGGATCGAGATCTGATTGTAGCCCAAAAATCCATCAATCATGGATATCCTTGATGCGCCAATTAACCTTTGTAATATGTGTTCCATTTTTGGCAAGGGGTAGTTTTCCTTCTTTGAGCTCTTGTTCAGGTTCCTGAAATTGACACAAAGTCTGATTTCCCCACTCTTCTTTCTTACTGGGAACAAATTGGCCACCCACTCTGAATACCTCAAAGGCACGATAATTTGGGCATCCAACAACTTCTTTACCTCTTTCTACATAATAGGCAACAACATAGGATTTATTTGTCTTAATTGCTGCCTAAACGGTTTGGACTCTTCTTTCATAGGGAGATTATGCTCAATTACGTTGGTGTCATACGTTATGAGGTCTTCATAGGTCCAAGAAAACACATCAGGAAACTCTTTTAATAACCCAACATACTCGGCCCTCTAATCCTTTGACAGGCTGGTTGACAACTTGACAAACTTCAGATTCCCCTCTGTGCCAATATTACACTAAACCACATCAACATCCTCATTTGAAACCTCACCCTTCACTGCCACATTTTTCCCATCGAACAACCTTTCCAGAGGAACCAGTCCCTTTGGAATGTGATTGCTAGGCAGCTAAACAATATGGTGATTAGCAATTCTATTCAAAAATACTTTAGGGGAAGGGACATCCTCAGAATCATGATCCTGATCAATGTGTAATGCAGAGAACTCATCAACCGACTCAATAAATATTCTGATTTCAAGATCATCCTCGAACACCTTCCAGTGCTTGATATTATTAGGTATGGAGGGTCTATATTTAATTCGAACATCATACCTGAGCTTAGGTGGCAGGGGAACTCCGAAATTGCTTGCCAAAACAACCAAAGAATTGACCACTATATTCTCCCCTCTAGGAATGAATGAAATGTTGAAATCCAGGAAAAAGCTATCAATCAGGTCCCACACTTAATTTATGTAACTTCTGAGCCGAGGGTATTTGGCCTGATAAGAATTTCTGATCTGCTGGACAATCAAATCGGCATTCCCGAACACTGTTATCTCTTCAATTCCCATCTCCTTTGCAGCCCTCAAACCTAAGATAAGAGCTTCACATTCTCCCACATTATTGGTGGTTTCAAACTCTAATTTGTATGACAGGGATATAGTTTCATGACAAGGTGACACAAAAACCACTCCAACGCCAACACCTTCACTAGAAGAGGCTCCATCAATTTTTTTTTTCCACATAGAGGTAATTGGAGGAGGATCTTCATCGAGATTAATGGAATTTCTGATCTTAAGACGGGGTTCAGGGGCATCGGTGAGCTGCAATAAGCTGGATCCTAAATCAATATCCAGGGCAAAGATAGGACGATTGGTGGGGTTTGCTTCATCACTGATAATGTAGGCCAACTAAGCTTCTCTATACAGTCTTCTATGCTCCCCTCCGAATACTGGAATGGTAGCATACGCAAGGTCCATATGCAAGGTTCCCCCAAGTATTTTTATCCAAGATATTGACAACAACATGTCGAACTTGGAAGGACCGTCAACCACCACAATATCCATGACCACACTTTTCATGGGCAGCTGAAACAAGGTCACCACTAGATCTTTGATGACCCCAAGACATTGCACCCTCGAATAAAAATAATATAAATCATGATAAGCCTTTGTGACTTCTAGTCCCAACTCTTCCATAATGGTTCTGGGCATGAGATTATGAGAGGCCCCTGAATGCATCAAACAGTTATGCAACACCTTATTGTGTATGTTTAGGGATTTGTAGAAGGGAGGGGATGAATCATCTCTGTCTTCTACCATAGGGCCTAAGAAGAATGCAGGCTTTTCATATTGGAGGTTAACTAAGTCTGTGGAATGGCAGGGTGTCCCAGACTGCAAAAGTTTAGAGAGGGACCTTTTGAAGTCTTCGTGCTTGAATAGCTCCGAAAGGGGGACAAGGATTTTGATATTCTGAATTTCAAGCTCAAAGTTGAAAGAGGAAGGGGGCTTCAGAATTGATCTCACCTCTGGAACTGGGTCTTTGGCTATTGGAGGGGAATTTTGAGCTTTCTTTTCTTTGTTGCTATTTGCTACGTCTTTGGTAAGCTTCTCTGCTCTAGGACCTGGATCAAGGACGTCAAACTTCCCTTCTTTCTTCTTAGATCCGAGGTTGTATTTACTTGGGCTATTATCGGCCTTTTCCCCTTTACTCAACTCATTTATTTGACTGTTCATGAGGGATTCCTCGTATGCAGATTGATTTAAGTGAGAAAATGGGGAGGTGTCTTCAATGCAATGGATTTTAGGATCAAGCTCAATCTCTTCTTCCTGCCTCTCCCTCTCAGTAACAAGGTTTTTTTGGAGAGGAGTTTGAATTTTCTGACGTTTCTATCTCTGTCCCTTTGTTCCCTTGACATGATTTGATGAGCATTGTTATTCGGCCTCCTGAAGTTGCCTCTGTTATCAATATTTTGAGGATTTTTGTATGTTTTCTTCCCTTCTAATTCCAACCTTTCCATTCTAGCCTAAAGTGATTTTAGTAACTTGGTTACTTCATCCATTTGAGGGG
>SNQJ01S0005484.1:219304-229946 GCA_010110895.2 Picea sitchensis | reverse complement strand
CCTTCCTCTGTCTCTATCAGTCTTATTCCCGAGTTAGTCAATTGCCAATATGTTAGACTCTACTTCCAGGGTTTCATCTTGCATGTGATCCAAGGAAGTGGCTCTTCTCTCTCTTAGCAGGAGGTAGAAGTCAGGGTCAAAAGCATTGGCATAGGTTATTTTGGCAGAGGCCTCTGTAGGCTTTATCTCAACAGGGATTTTATTGTACATCTTGTTGAATCTTTTGGAGAAGTCATAGATAGACTCTCCCTCTTTTCTCTTTAGGGACCCGAAAATTGTGATGAAATACATAAAGTCCTTTTTATCCCCCCATTGTCTCAAGAAAACATCATCAAGATCCTCAATCCCAGCTATGGATCCAGGAGCCAGAGCTCTGAACCACTTTCTGGCTTCTCCATCAAGACTGTGAACAAAAATACTCATCCAAACATATTCATCTACTATGACGTAGTTATCCGCATAACTATAGAAAGCTGGAAGATGCTCCTCTGCGGTTATATCTCCCTCCTCTGTAAACTTAGGCAAATTTTTAAGGTAGCCACCGGCTAGGAGGGAATTAAGAGGTTGAGGCAAGACCAAGGGTGCATATCTAGCAACCACTATGGCATCCATTATATTTCCAGGAGGATTAACACCTGCCATAGGGATGATAGGTGGAGGAGAATTAGGAGGAGATGGGGTTCAAACAGGGGAGACTATAACTGAGCTTCCGGGAGGAAAGGGAAACAACATAGGATTTGCAGAAAAGGATACAGGGCTTGAGGGAGTAGGGGGTGCTCTTAGCGCAGTAGCAACCGTAATAAGAGGAGGGGTGGTAAAGCTCGGGGTAGGAAAATATTATGAGGTGGTGGGTATAAACCACGGTACAATCTCAGGGGAAAAAGGAGTGACAAATCTTTCTCCCTCCAAACCAAGACCAAGAGGGGAAAAATCAACATGAACACTCCCAAAATTTAAAAGGCAGGAAACTCCAATAGATGGTATAATAGGAGAATGTGAACCAGATATTGGAGTTTTTACAGAAGGACAACGAAAATCATCAAAAATACCTGGTTCAACAATAGAAGTACCTTCTCGGAGGGTCTTTCCCTTTCTGACAATTTTCTCTGGATCAACTTTAGGTGTTGCTAAAGGCAGCTGTGGAGTAGACCTCATGTGTCTACTTCTAGAAGCCATAGATGAAAAGGTGGATTCACATCAATGGAGTCGCCATGTACACAACTTCAATCTTTGATGTACTAAGTTCTGATGTACCTTCATAACCAGTAAGATTTGTTGTTCAATCCTAGGGAAAATATTCAATTTCATCCCCGGCAACGACGCCATAAATGTTAGCACCAGAAGTCACCTCTGGATTGCGACAAAGGTAAGCTTGATACCCATCATAGTTTTATGTCACTAGTTGGTTATAAGAGGGTCAAATTGGCGCAATATCAAGAAAGTATTGCCTTAACTCAGAAAACTGGGCTGGTATGTACAAATAGGTGAGGTCTTGATCTAACTTCAATCAGTAAATTGCAGTAATGGTGATCAGGAAGAAGACTTAGTGAGTAAATGTAAAGGTCCGCTATGAACATCAGGTTTTCCAACAACCTAAGGAGGAAAAATCTCAGAGAACAAGATCTTCTTGGATTCAGAGCTTTCAAGAAACTGAACACACCATGACAACACTGTAATCAAACATCCATTACAACCCAGTCACAATAATACATGTGAATCCTTCAATAATKAAAATTCAGTATTAGATGCATAATAAGATGGGGGAAGAGAGCTGACTTAGATTAAACAAGAAGTCTCAAATACAGATACCTAACCAGAAACCAGAGGCTTCACTAAAACTTTACAATACGACAACTTTTCTCTACCATGAGCCCTTAGAAAATATAAAAACTGAGTATATATACTCAAAGAAACTCGCCCCCTACAAAAATGTGCTCTGGTCACTGTATTCAAGGCTTCGCATCTTCTTCTTCTCCTGTCAGATTGGAAATACATTCTTCTATCAGATGCGATCTCAGATCGGTATGGGCCTTGCATAAAACTTCATTGACAAAGAGACCTTGGACTGATATCTTGCCTCCATGGCCGACGCTCCCATTCTCTCCATTTACGGGGTGAAACAAGGTTTCAACTACCTTCCCTTGCTTCCATTAACTAACTGTATTGGGATCAGAGTGGAGCCTGACACCCATGAATGTCCATGTAAGCACATAAATTCTTTGAGTCAATTCTGGTGGCTCAAGGCCACACAATTCGACTCGAGTGATTCGATTCTTTGCGTAGCTCCCTTTCATCACCCTACATGACCATGGGTTGTGACCTCGTGCTTAAATAAAGTGGTATTTTGGGACTTTGACTTTCGAGAGTCTTTACTCCTCTTTTCTC
The DNA here is from genome assembly GCA_010110895.2 of Picea sitchensis. NCBI lineage: Eukaryota > Viridiplantae > Streptophyta > Pinopsida > Pinales > Pinaceae > Picea > Picea sitchensis. The sequence continues at coordinate 227,561 of SNQJ01S0005484.1, read as the reverse complement.
TCAACATCGCGAAGTAGCTTTCGAGATCGACGACTAGGCTTGCTTTAAAATGAACGACCATGATCCTTTCCCTGACAACATGAAATGCCAGCTAAGTGATGAGTGCTAGACCCTCTTTCTAGACCTGCTTCCCATGTGATTAGACGTTGAGACCATGAGCTTGATTCACTATTTCGCGTTTCACGATTTCGCATTTCAGGAGTCTTGCCGTGCTCCACTTTCGAAACCCCGACTCGCGAAACCATGAAATTACTTGATCTGGCACCACATGTCTCTTAGGTTTGGATGACTGAGATTGATCCATAGGCTTTTTGAGTCTCAGGACTTTGGGCCATGGATGAAACTTTACTACAAGAACCCCGAACTCCTGATTCGTGAAACCGCGAAATTTGTCGATGTCATATCAACGGCTCTGGACTCTTCTCGATCAGATGACCCAGATCTTCCCTTTCGCGAATCGGGATTTCACGAATTCTGCTGAACAGTTCTACCACATCATAACTCTCGATTCCCGGGCTCTCTTTCCATCGATGACAACTGAACTTGCTCGCTTGCTTGATCTGAGTGCATGTTAGACCGCTCCAAGCACTGTGGTCTGTGACAACGAATATTTGGACAACTAACTGGGACTTGGGAAAACATATGATTAGTGTCAGGGACCAAGGGGATGAGCTCAAACAGAAAGGTTATCAGGAAGCAATTTTGCGGACTACAAGGGAGGGAAAACACAAGGACATGGCCAACAAAATAGAGAAAAATAGGGCAAGGACATAGACTTGGGTAAGTTGACACACGCCTACGGGCCTTGAAAAATTTATGTGATAACACTGTTATAGCCCTAAAATTCCATAGTCATGCATACATGGCCTTGGCCCTTTTACTTGCATATTTTTACAAAGCACTGTCAAGAATATCTTCTTCAAAAACTATTTTTAGAAGATGTATGTGCTCTATACCATTACAACTCGCGTACATACGCTTGTTGCACCACTACATCTAGGGTACATACGCTTGCTGTACCTTTACAACCCATGTATGCTTACAAAAGTTGCAAAAATTAAAAAGTAGCAAGGAATTCGTTGAAATTCACGGGCTATTGGAAGTTTCCCAAGTAATCCACTTGCTATAGCCTGTCACCCAATTGAATAACCATCATTTTTTCATATAAAAGGAGGTGTTGGGGTGTCATTTCACATCCAAGCATAAGAACAGTGAAACTCTGCCCAATTTCACTTCCCCTCCTTTCCCAAGATATTGCTACCTTTTGTGAGATATTTCCTCACCATTCCCTCATCAACCCCTTCTTCCTCCATTCAACCCATTCCCTTCCATTGAGGTGATCAAAAGGTTGAGAGAAGAAGTTCATTCAAAGTGCACTTGGGGCATGGTAAAGAGGAGCCCAGACCAGGTTCGTGGAATGGTGGCCGACACAGATTGTAAGGTATAATATTTGTATGATTAATAAAATAATCACATTTTCTTGTCCCAAATGATGGTGTTTTGAGTATTTTTATTGATTTATTGATCCGAAAAGATCTTTTAAATGACAATGGTTGAGTTATTTTGCATGTGTTAAATTACCATTTAGGAAACTAATGAAAGAGAAGAATTAATGAGGAAACTTAGTAGCCATTAAACAATATACAGATATGGAAATAAGCATGAAGAACAACAAACCATAAAACACCAAAGTGATAATGGAGTTTGACAATATCGCCTATGTCTCTAGGCCTTTGTCTCAGTGGGTGAGGCTTTCTTATTTATGTTCGAAGCTTTAAATGTACACGATAAAAGTGCAAAAAGGTTACAAACTGATATGGTCTTGTTCTAACAGATCTCTAGAACCCAACAAAACTGACGACACTGAAATCAGATGAACGAAGCTCCTAGAAATGGCCCGCAAAGTTTCTCTCCTCAATGGCTTCCTTGCATAAAAATGGCTTAGGCTTGGAAAATCTTCAGTATGTACCTATTATGAACCTCCTCCCATGGCTCCAAGAGCCTCTGGTTTATAAAGGCTAGAAGTGGGCAACAACCTCCCAACTTCTCCCCAAGATCTGGCCTCAAAAAGGGCCCAAGATCCTCCAAAAATAGATTAAATCTCCCAAAATCAGGCTAAAATCCATTAAAATCATATAATAAGGTAGAAAACCCACTAAATGCAAAAATTAAAGAAGCAACCCCTTTTTCTCGGGCTCCTGGTCACCTGGCGTGCTCCATGTGGCCTAGTGCTAGACTGTTGGTGCGTTGGCCCCCTTATTGTCGGCCACCAGTCCTCTGCTCTTGGCCCATGTGGCCACGACCTTATCCATGCGCTCGCATCTATGTTAGCCCCCTGATTTTAAGCCATTGGTTATGCCCCTGGTCGTTGGGCTAGCCCGACTGACCAGGGATAACCCCTGACCTCCATGCCAAATGGTAGAATCTAATGGGCATATGAATTGGTCACATGTAATAAGGTCGCGCTAAAAATCTCGTGCCAACATATAAGTCCACGGTGATATGGTAGGGTTCGTATGTATGTCTGTTGGGGGCTGGGGCCTATCCCCAGCCCTTTACTCCGCCCATTTAACATACCTTGTAACATAAATATATATGGTGCTAGTTACAGTTAACTTCCACCAGGTAGGCAGTCTGGTATCCCTGCCTACGCGAAGTCTCAACCGCCCATAGAGGTCACGCGGTTGACTCCCATGGAGTCCAACTTTTGCCAAATATAACCAACCAATAAATGGTTGCCACATGGCAGCCCATGACTGGGCCATGTGGCACCTTCACATTCGCCCAAACCGATGACACATGTCAATCGCCTATTCATCCACATGTCTACCCAGGTGTCAGCCCAGTCATATGCCACTGTACCTGCTACATCTTCCACGTGTCGTACAACTATACGACCCTGCCACATCAGTTGTATGGACGTTCCACGTGTCACCCTTGCAGTGGTGACACATTTCACACTCTAATTGGTCCACCTGTACCTACCCACCTCAGCGCCAACATACCCTGCCATGTTAGTTGGGTTCATAACATCGAGGCCTAGACACACGTCCATTTTGAAAATATTCTGAGCACTTTGATTTTTAGGCCTTTTTGAGCCCCATCTGGCTCCTTGATCTAATTCTGGATCATTTAGACTTAGCATTCAATATCTAACCCTAACTCATGAATATAATAGCATGCTTTTAGTTCTCGTTTTCCTATCTTTGGATGCAGGTCAACCTTGGGAGGAGATGTGTAGTCAGTGGAACTTCCAAGCTTGAGGAGATCATTACCAAACGTGGGATCAAATGTATAGTTACCCAATCTTTTCTCTATTTGATTTCTTTACATTTGGGTTAGAGTAGAATTGATTGAATTTTAGATGTTTATTCATTTTTTCTACATCTTGAACCCTGGTGTAGTTAAATGGGGGTTTTTCCAGCTAGCAATACCTAGGGGGTTGGGTGTGTTACAAAGTGGTATCAGAGTGGGAAACAACACTTGGCCTGCTTGGGCTCATGAAAGAGTCAAGTGATTTTTCTTTCTTAGAAAACTTTAAGGGAGAGAGCACCCTAACCTAGCCTATCTAGCAGAGCATGATTCAAACACAAGCCTGGATGGGTCAAAGAAAAATCATAAGACTAGTTTACCAAGGCTAAGATGAGCATGTTGAGAGTATTACTGTCGTATGTAAATTATCTGCATAAGTTCCTTGAGGAGAAGGATGCAGATAAAAATTACGTTGGGATTTTATCCCATGATATTGAATCATGCTACACTTTGGCAGAAGAATCCTATCATTTCTTTTGGCAAATGATAGCCAGTCCTACAAAAGTGGGATTATGCCGAGGGGAATTAATAATAAAACTTGGATGCAAATGGCATAAACCTATTTTAAGGAATACCTAAGTCCAGAAGGAAAATGGACTGAATAGGTGGCATGAGTTGCCTAAAGTTGGGCTTAATGAAGCCTCTATTAATTAAAAGTGTTTATTAAATGAAGGCTTTGGCATTGGGAGTACAATCCTCCATGTCTAAAGGCCTTATAGAAGTAAGTGAGATCAACCTACTTGACCTGTCATAACTGAAAAACTTCCTACTGGGGTAATCTCTCCTTGTAAAATAAAAGAAGTCATGTGGATTGAGAATGAACCTCATGGAAGAAGTGGAATGACATGAGAAAGTTCAAAAGCTCATGGTTGTGCTAAAGCAGTGTAAATCCCTATTAACTAAGGGTAGGTTTGTGCATGAGAATGCAAAAGGTAAGTAAGTGGATCCCGTCTACACTGCAAACATGGGTACAATGCTTGGTGCACAAAGATAGAGCATGCATATAACATGCATATATACTTATTATAGTCTACCATCGGATGTAAAATATGGTGATGTCACAGATCATATGGTTAATGATGATCTAACTATAACAACATAAGTAAAATGTAGATGATGTTGAGGAGGAAAGAGGAATGATTCTGGTGACCATTTTTTGAAGAGGGAGAACATGTGAAGCTCTCTGATTCTGAAGGGAATTGAGAAACAAATTTGTTTCTGGGTACAAGAATTGTTGGGCAACATTTTTCTAATCAAATTGATAAACAAAGTTGCAGAAATATGGGTGATTGAGTGAGCAATCACAACAGCCTCCCTTGCTTGGTGGATAGAAAACTAATATGCCAAAACTCTTTTGGGAGGAGGAGAGTGACCTCCATTCTTGGTTGTTGCTGAATACAAGGAATAATTTTGGGTGTAATGGTTGGGGCTAATCTACATGTACAACCTATCTTTTTTTTTATGAGGATAGACAGAGACAACTAGAACCTCTACAAAAATTTAAAAAAAGAAGGAGATGGACTTTCTCCCCAAGACTAATTATGATCTAAATATGCTCTGGAGTTTTGTATTAAAATACTTAGTAAGTAACATACTTCAAAATTGTATTTGGGATTTAAGGAAATAGTACAAATGTTATTAGACATTAAAATTCATGATAAATGAGGTAAAATGGTTAATGAAATGTTGACCCTGAATGTGGTTGAGGAAGTGTTGGGGCACTTCTAGATGACCAATGGGTCAGGTTGACATCCAGAGGTGGATGGTATCCATATAAGGTATGGATTGATATTCTCAAGTAGTAGTGAGAGCGAATCTGGAAAAGAATTCCCTTGACAAAAACGTCTATTAATCCAAAATGGTTTGAGGCATGAAAACAAAGCTTGATAAGTTGTATTGTTTCATTGGCCACTGTTGGAATTGCCTAGATGGTATTTCTGGATTGTTGAATAAATTTATAGTAGTTGAGGAAAAAATGCCTCCTTGTTGTTTTTTGTTGTATGGAAAGGGGGACATAGTTATGATTATGTCTGTTAAACTTTCCATGTGGATATCATGTGAATGACTGCAAGCTCTCAACATAGAGGGAAGCTCAGTGTTGAGTATCTCTATGAGACTTGTCATAAGAATGGAAGCAAGATCACTGGGAGGAGGATCTGGAAGTCGGATATGTCCATGTCTATGAATGACATGGAAAAGTTGCAAGCAGTGAGCTTACATGATAAATGTTTGGCTATGTTTGTATATGCTTGAGTGCATGGATTTAATGCATTGAGAGGTTTCTTGATATGAAGAGTGATATTAAGACCAAATAGATATGAATGATATTAAATGTGAAAATCATGCACATGTATGATGTAAGAGTATATGTATACTAAAGGCACGATGTGACTATCTAAATGAGTGAAATGTAAGGCAAGAATTTCACTTGCAAAGATTGAATGAATACCATGGATGCATGGCTGACTCTATTATGAAGAGTCATGAAAGTTTTTTTTTGAATGATAGCTTGAGGGGAATATGTTCCATTACCTCACTAAAGGATAATATAAAGAGATGAAAGAGTAAATGAGCAAGGATGCTATGTTGTCATGATAAAAGGAAACATGATTATGCCTTTGAGGACCGCATGAGAACAATTGTGAACAAACATGAGTTAAATGATTTTAATGTAAAGATGTATGTGAGTTGCAAAATATACCTATGGTCGATACACATAGGCTTATGATTATGCATGTGGTTGAGTGCATCATGGATGTAAGTGATCCAGATTTTATGAGAAGAATGAAATGAATACAGATTATTAACAGGTGCTTAACAAAAAATAACAAAGATACAATAAAACTGGTTTTCTATTCAATAACGATATAAGCTGAAACTGTAAAATGCAGCGGAAACAAGCTTGCTGGAATGGTGGCGGCTTATCTCTGAGAAGAGATGTGACGACAGTGCACATTCCCAAGAAGAAGATTACAATGAGGCTCTTAAGGCATTTTTACAATAATAAAGAATGCCAAAAACCCCAGACATCCAAAAACCTAACCCTAGGAGATGAAGCGCCAAAAGTCATGTGGGCCTCATTTGGGTAAGTTAGTACATCAACTTCCCGGGGTCGTAACTTTTGCATACGATCTCTGTTTTAGGCGTGTGATAGCACGTTGGAAAGGTATCATCGAGGAGATTCATTTTTGGGGCTCAATAATGACTTTGGATATCATTTAGGAGCTTGATCTTGAAAAACCCTCATTTAGGCCCTCAAAATGGCCCCAGAAGTTAAAACTGCTATAAATAGTAAATTGCCAAAATTGTCAAAAAACTTTTTTGAGCCAGTTGGAAAAGGTGGGTGGCCACCGATATCCATATAGATCAATCCTCCCTCCTTAGGAAGCAATGTTATCCATTGCATTGAGGTCCCCCATCAGATGAGGAAATTTCTGCTGAATTTGGCCCCGCGTGAGCCACTTGCCTTGGTGCAGGAGCTTCCCTGCTTTGACGACTCGATAAAGYTGGATCATTTGTTRTAAAGTKCCCTTGATATGTCTGTCCAAAATCTGATCATTGGATGGCTRTTTTAGGCATTCGGGGTTGAGCTCTTTTGGTGTCAGTTGTTCTGCTACTTCTGAGGTGTCCAATAATGGTGGTAAATAAGGGCGAAGGAGATCCACGTTGAACACTGGGTGAAAACCAAGGAAAGGAGGAATGTTGAGCTCAAAACAATTATCCCCCATGGCCTTGGTGATAGTGTACGACCCATAAAAGAGTGGGCGAAGCTTCCAATGGGGTCTTGTAAGGCATTCTTTCCGCAAGTGCAACAAAACTTTGTCGCCCACCTAAAACTTATGCGGCACCCGATGTTGATCATGGCGTTGTTTGTACTTGTCATTGGACTTCTGTAGGATATCCTGAACCTGTTGGAAGATGTGATGAATCCGATCAATGAACTGGGTGGCTTTGTTAGCTTCAGTTGGAGCAGGAGATGAGTCGGTCGAGGTGAACGCAAGGGGAAGTGAAACATCTATGGGTCCCAATGGTTGGAATCCAAACCCCACTTGAAATGGGTTGTGGCCTGTTGAGCTATGCAGGGCTCAGTTGTAGCTATGATGGACATAGGGAAGGATATCATCCCATGTGCGAGGGTGCTTTGAATTATACATGTGAAGGATATGCACAATCATTCTATTTACAACCTCGGTTTGACCATCTGTCTGGGGGTGGAAGGCTGTGGATTTGGTGAGCTTGGTGTCCAGCAGTGACCAGAGGCTCGACCAGAATGTGCTGAGAAATCGACTATCCTAATCCGAGAAAATGGTTTGTGGGATTCCAAAATGTACCCAGAGTCGTTCAAAGAAGAGCTTGGCAGTGGCCTCTGCTGTGATGCTCTTCTTCCAGGCAATCGAAATCACCATCTTAGAAAAGCGATCAACAAACACAAAAACACAGTCATTTACCCGCTTGGTGGACGGGAGGCCCGACATGTAGTCCATTGAGATGGATTCCCATGGCCTGTCAGGAGTAGGAAGAGGGGTGTATAGGCCTTTTTTCTTAGTGGTCGGTTTGGAAATAGCACAGGCAGTGCAGGACATGATATACTTGCTGACCTCCTGTCAAAGTTTCAGCCAGTAGAAATGTTTCTGTAGCATCGCCACTATCTTTTCAATGCCGAAGTGTCCTGCCACTTGACTATAGTGGGATTCCCAGATCATCTTCACTCGCTCACTTGATGGAACAAAGATATGGCCTAGACGACACAACAACCCATCCTGAAGATGAAAATTATCGACAACTGCGTTTGCACCCAACATTTGGTAGGTGGTGGTGAATTCAGGGTCTGTCTCATAGAGTTGGGGCCATCCAAATGTCTCATGGCCGCAAGAGTCTAGCACCGTGGTGAGTGTCGCGAATGGTGGTCTACTGAGGCAATCATCGACATGATTGGTGCTTCCTG
>SNQJ01S0005484.1:181723-197906 GCA_010110895.2 Picea sitchensis | reverse complement strand
GGAGTGGGGAGGGAAATTAACATTAACTAGAAAATTGTAGTGGAAATGAAGATAAAAAATTTAGATCGACCATATTGTAGGGGATTATAGGAGAATGTGATGCTAGATCATGACTTGGTGCATAAGCTAATGTCCCATTTGGGACCATCGAAATTTTAAGGAATGTAAGTGGTAAGAAAGTGGATCAATAACCACATGACCTGTGATGAACATGCCTGCCTCAAAACCTAGGCAAGTACGCCTCCGAAATTCGCATCCTTGATGATCTATCTTCAACTGTCACTGGAAGGATCTCCCCTGTGAACTTACAATTCTTGTACTTTCAAAATTAAATTTAAATTTATGCTGACTAAGAACTATTTGAACAACTGTACAATATATACTAATATTACTCCAGTGCTTTGTAAAGTATGACAACAAGACTAAATGGCGGTTGACTCTTAAGGGTCGTAGTACACTTTCAACCTACAACCATTAATGAGACCTTTGAGTGATTGTCCTTGTAGATTTTCCATCTTGGAGGCACCTACTTTAGTGATGTAGATTACGTGGAACAAGCCTAACTAGCGCATATGTAACTTACAAAGACGTTGGGAGTATTTACTGTTATATAATATAACTAAAGATCATGGATGCAAGATTTTCTGTTAAGAACCAAATACTTTCATACAAAAATACCACAAATATTCATAGAACAATATAGAAGAACCACACTTTTATTATTATCAAAACCTTATGGTAGGGAAACATCAAAAATGGATCCTATTATCGAAGAGATACTCCCCTGTTCACTTGCCTCTTCGAGGGGGCATCCTCCTATTGAGATACCGCTCCAAATACAATACTTCTCAACTTGTTTCATTACATTGCTTGAACCCCTTTATATAGTACTACCAACCACCTAAGAAAATTCTAGAGGAGGAACCTTCCAGAAGAAGAACCTTCTAGTAAGTCCTCTTACATTTATTATATCTAACTACCATAATGAGAATTATTTAATAATATAGTGGACCTAGTCCACCTTACATTGACTGGCCTCCACTGTTATTACTATGGGCCCTCTGGACCCCCCACTACCTCTCTAGCTACACTACATTCCCTCCCTCGTATGAAAGCGTTGTCCTCAACGCTTGTTATGAGGGTGTACAACCAAATACCAGGGTCCCATGGATAAGTGTGGACCATAGTGCTAAATTATACTAGAGAACCAGGGTCCCATGTAGAAATGAAAACCACCATGCAGAAGTAGTCCAACCGCCATTGTAAATCAGAGTCCCATGTCCAAGTGTTCATTTGAACTCCACGCAAAATATATCATAACCAAATAACCAACTGAAAATGATGCTCCAAAGGCAGACACCTATCATGTGGATCCAAATAAGAATATCCATCCACATAGAGGGAAAGGGTTGTATCTAAATCAGGAAAGAATAATACCACTGTAGAATATGCAGGCTCGACACTGGTAATCATAACTAGCTCTTTATTTGACACATTGATGTTCGGTGGAGTAGAGTCATCAACTAAAATATGAAAGTGGTTGTCATCCCATAAATGACAACTATCCATATACCAATCATCACAATTGGACTCAAAATCATACCAAGCATATGCTTCTAGATTGTATTCATCCCCGATGACCTGCATAATATACCTTCCTTGTATTGCAATGTTGAGCTCTTGAAGATATTTCTCCTGAGTATCTTGCATTTCAATTTTGATTTCTTGAAATGTTGTCGTGATGGCTTCCATGATTCGAGAGAAAAATCCATTGGAAATACCACATATAAGATACCAAAAGAAATATCTTAAAAGTATCTATCCATTGGCACTGATTTGGTAGAAACTTGTGAAAAGTAATGAGCTCTGTAGTCCCGTCGCCATCACCAAGACCCTAAAAAATGGTTGATTTTGAATCAACGATATCTTCACGTCCAGAGCATAGATTTGGGTGATTTTTTCTTGAAATCGACTATTTTTGAATGAGGAACTCTGATTTGTAATTTGTTTTGGAAAATTCATCCCCAACTGCTACATAAATAAGAAAAATCGTGCGGTCGTCCACAAAAAAAACCTTGAAAAATAACAAATTTTAAAATGACAACAACTTTACTTCCCAGGCTTCATTTCAAACTATTTTTTTTTTAAATTGGGTGTTTTTATGAGAGGAACTCATATATACAACCAATTTTGGAAATGTTTTCACAGAAATATACAAAAAATTTCCAGAATGTCGCGGCCCTCTTTTTCTTCTCCGAAAAAATATGCAAAAATAGAAAAACAATTGCCCACAATTCCTGCCAAGGAAAGTGATCTGATACTACATGTTAAGAACCAAATACTTGGATACAAAAATACCACAAATATTCATAGAAACACTCTTTTATTATTATCAAACCCTTATGATAGGGAAATACCATATAATGGATCCTATTATGGAAGGGATTCTCTCCTGTTCACTTGTCTCTTCGAGGGGGCATCCTCCTATTGAGCTACCACTCCAAATACAATACTTCTCAACTTGTTTCATTACATTGATCAAACCCATTTATATAGTAATACCAACCACCTAAGAACCTTCCAAAGAAGGAACCTTCTAGTAAGTCCTCTTACATTTATTATATCTAACTACCATAGTGGGCCTTATTTAATAATATAGTGGACCTATTCCAACTTACATTGAATGGCCTCCACTATTATTACTATGGGTCCTTTGGACCCCCCACTACCTCTCTAGCTACACTACATTTTATGAAGAATGTTACGATCATGCTAGACCTTCTGTTTGTTTTTTTCCACTACTTGGTTGAATCCTGACATTATACGGTCTTCATAAAGTTCCATAAACTTGTCCAACCTATGCTGGAGGGACTGATCATTGGTCATATGAGTCGCGAGTGTGAATTAGAGGCTCGAAACCAAAAATTCCAATGGCATTACCGCTTCCTTCCCATAGACTAATATGAAACATGTGTGCTTAGTTATCCTTTTGCATGTGGTTCAGTAAGCCCATAAAAATATGGGGATATGTTCATCCCAATCATCACGCCGCACATTACAAACTTTGGTTAAGGAATGTTCTTAAATTTTATTGAAAGATTCCACCGTATCATTAGCTTGAGAATGATACAAAGTGCTCTTCTGGTGATGGATCATGAACTCTTGAGTGAGCCACTGGATGGTCTAGTTTAGAAATTGTGAGCCTTGGTCACTCATCAATATTCGTGGACATCTGAATTGGGTGATAATATTTTCAAAAATGAAGCATGCTGTAGTATCGATTGTATAATCCTTGACTGGCGTGGCTTTAGCCCATTCGTTGAGATATTCTGTGAAATTGATAATGTAGCCTACCCTAGTGTGTCATGCAGGAATATTAATAGGACCAACAAAGTTGATGACCCATTTGTTGAAGGGTGAAATGCAGTCACTGGGAAGAGGGAGAGATCATAACTTCAACAGGGCTTGCCCATCCATTAACATACATCACAATGCTTTCAATAGTCCTTAAGAGAGAGGGCCACCAGAGTCCAACATGTAGAACCTTGTACATAGTAGCCTTGCTGGGATTATGGCCCCCAATAATTCCTTCGTGTGCCTCATATAGGATGGAATCTCATTCTTGTACAAAAGAACAATGACGTAGGATTCCATCTACACCCAACCTATAAAACTGCCCGATAATCAACTGGTAATCAACACTGCGGGTCACCAGTTGGCAACGTTGTGCAGGAGTATATTCCATGGGATCTTATCCGAAAATAAGGAATTCAACTATTTTAGCTAGTTGATTTGGGACAGCTTCGACACAGAAGATTTGTGCACCAGGAAGCTCATCATCAAGGTTGTTAGTAGCCTCCTCCATCTCAATGCGCAACAGATGATCCGATCCCACATTGTGTTTGCCTAGTTTTACCACAACCTCGAAGTCAAAGTCCTTAATAAAAAAAACAACTGGTAGATATGGCCACCCAACACTGGTTTGTTAACCAAATACTTGAGGGTGGTGTGATCAATGAAGAGTTTGAATATGGACCCCAACAAGTAGTGGAAGAATTTTTACAGGGCATATACCATAGCCAGGTCCTCGTGCTCGGTGGTAGTATAATTCCGCTCAACATCAAATATCTTTCGGCTAGAAAAGTAGACTATATGATCGATAATTCCCTCCCCTGGCTGGGAAATAATGACACCCAACATGATGGTCAAAGCATCGACATGAACATTGAAGATCTTGGACTAATCTGGGAAAATCAAAGTGGGTGCAATAACTAGTTTTTCCTTCAGGGTATCCAAATCTTGCTGGAATTCTAATGTCCATTCATATTTAATATATTTACGGAACAACCTTTCCAATGGGGCCGTGATATTAGCATAATTATGGATGAAATTTTTGTAGTATCTGGTATGTCATAATGTTGCGCACATCTCCCCCAAAAAAGTAGGGGCCACCATATCTAGGATGGAGATAATCTTGGTCGGGTCGACTAACAAGCCGTCTTTACACATGCCATGGCTGAGAAAGATACCAAAGGGAGTACAAAAGATGCACTTCTTCAAATTCAAATATATTTGCAATTGGCGACATCGATCGAGAATGAGTCAGAGAGCTTGTATATGGTTTTTTACTAGTCTGAACACAGTCCAATAATCCAAGTATACCTACATAAACTTATGGATAAACTCTTTGAACGCTTCTACCACTATCCGATAAAATACTGCAGGGGAATTTTTTAATTCGAAGGGCATGACTGTATATGCATAGGACCCCCATTTGGTTGTGAAGGTGGTTTTGGCCTGATCTTCCTCTATGATTTGAACTTGATGTTATCTGGAGAAACCATCCATGAAGGAGTAGGCTTCCCTACCTCCAACATTCTCCAACACCTCATTTGATAATGGATTTGGGAAAGAGTCATGGACAAGGCTATGTTGAGGCTCCGCAGATCAACGCATATTTGAATTTCCTCGGTTTTTTTCGGTTGAATGACCATGGGACTGATCTAGTTAGATTCTTCGATAGGGTCAATGATCTTGACATCCAACATGCGATCTAGATCCTTTCACACTTTTTCTTTTTATATAGGATTTAGATGGTAGGGTATTCTCTGTATTGGCTTGGTGTCGGGTTTAATATGGATCTTCATAGCTCCTAAGGATCCTGTGATCCCCTTCATCTCAAAAAAACTTCGAGGAAATAATTCTTCATACTCTTTCAAAAGGTCAACCACCTAGGTGACGGTCTCCTTGTCTTAATAATCCCCAATAATGGACATATTTGGTGCTTCCTCTATCCAAATATTGTGTTTATTAGTCTTTATAGGGAAATTATAATCCGGTGTGGTTGTCTCAGTTTCCCTTCCCTCTAGAGCGCGTTCTTCTTCGAACTATCGGATTTAGACACAACATGGGTCATCATTGTCAATATTGTCCATATCGATGTTCCAGCAATGGACTAGCAGATTTTGGCTGCTAATGAAAAATAAATTCCTTAACTTGACCAAGAGATTCACTAACAACTGGAGTGTCCGAAGTGAACCAGAATGTCGAAAGGAACTAGCGAGTCATATGGGTCCACTCACTTGTTTTCCTTTGGAGTTATTCCTAGATGTACCAGTTGTGAGGGACCATATCCATAATATGGACAAACTGATGGATCCATTGGGCTTGAGGGATGTTCTTAGCAGTACAATGTCATACACAAAAGGATATGTGTTCATCAAGATCCTCAATCCCCTTATATCGATTGGATAGTTCAAAGTCGACGATGGGTTGGAAGCACACTTTTATGAACTCGGTTGTCTACTCCTAGTTTCAAATATTCAGGCGATGAGTCACCCACCACCATGTTGAGGTCCCACAAACCATGACATCCATGGCCTAGAGTCTTTGCTCCATGGGGACGGTCTTCTCTAATTGGACCATGAATGTCTCCACTGGTCCAATACCATCAAACTATGGGGCATCAGAAAGTTCCGACCCTATCCATTGCACTACCTTTGTGATTCAGGTGCACTGCCATGTTGATACCTCATACAACTTACTCTTCCATCTATACAAGGGCTCTTCAAAATACGTATCATATGACTTAACACTTCTCTAACTTAATTCTTCGTCCGTTGTGGGGTTCATATAGTTGTCCCTACACCCCATGACCTTGTAAATATTTCCAGTTTCTGAGCTCTGTGCATCCTCGTTGACAAGATCATTGTAGCGGTTGCCTTCATATGGATCCAATGGTGTGACTAGGCATAGGGTGTTAGTCTCAAATGACATTTAGTGGTTTTCAAGTTCAACACGACATTGTTATCAAAATCCTAGTCAATTCCTAGCAATGCAGGGTAGGGATTTGACTCATCCATGATTTCAATGACTTCAAATTCGACCTTTGTTTTTAATCCTTCTATATTCACCTCAACATGCTCCTGCTGACCGATGGGGTAGATATTGTACTGGTTGACTAATTGAAGATGAATGGGTGACCATACCAACTTCAGTTTCTCCATCACTTCCTAGGATTTCTTGGGTAAAATGTTCACATCGGATCCTAGATCCAACATGAATCCATCTGTATCATACCCACCAAGCTCTGTTGTCATCTTAAACTCTCGGCCAATGCAATTTTTCTTACTGACCTAGAAGATATCCCTTTTTGGAAGCATAGCTACAATGGTGGTCTCCTCTCGTTGTTATTTCATGCAAGCAATTAACATCTGAGTCAACTTACTCACAGATTTTGGATCTCGTAGAAAATGCAAACAACATTGCAAGAAGGTATTGACATGATCTTCTGCTTCTTCCATGTGACTAAGGTCGCGTAAGGATTCTGTGCGTTGTAAATCTTCTTGGCATTGTTCATATGCTTCCTACTTAGTGCGTCACAACATAGTATCTCTACGTGCTTCTTCGATTGATCTTTGGGTGGCGCGCTGGATTTCTTTGAAAATGTAAGATTCCTCCAAAGATCTCTGTGTCATGCATTGTATTTCTTCGTGCACATGTGCTTCCTCCAACGACCTTTGTTTCATCCATTGTACTTCTTCTCATATCCTTGCTTCTTCTAGCAACCTCTATGTCACCCTATGAACTTCCTCTCGGACAAGTGCCTCTTCAAGAGACCTTTGAGTCGTGCATTGCATCTCCTCGGGCTCTCGTTCTTCCTCCAAGGCTCATTTCTCATCGTGCATAATCTTCTTCTACTGAGCCACATCAAACTTAAGAGGTGGCTGGGGGGATTTCATGATGTTTCCCTCTACTTTTTAACCCAAACCTTCTCCATGCTCGAAGTCTACCCCTGTCTTCTCCCCTCCATGGGTTACTACCCAGAAGTTCACTTCTCCATTCTTCTTCTGGTTTTTGCGTGACTCAACATATACCATGTTACAGTTACCCTACTTGTCCTCCCACTTTTTCAGTAAGTATGGAAAATCCTTGGGTACATGTTCGGGACTATAACAATATGTGCAAAGCATGTGCAACTCAGTTCAGAATCACGATACATGACCAATCTCACCACAATTGAAACATGTGGGGGNCTACTTGTCCTCCCACTTTTTCAGTAAGTATGGAAAATCCTTGGGTACATGTTCGGGACTATAACAATATGTGCAAAGCATGTGCAACTCAGTTCAGAATCACGATACATGACCAATCTCACCACAATTGAAACATGTGGGGGCTCTTCCACCTCCTCCACCATATCCTCATCCACGACTACATCCATACCCACCTTGAGGTCCTCCTTGATATCCTCCTATGTCACCACCACCACGCTCACCCCCCTTTGTTCCTCTTGTACCCAGAATGCATCTTGGGTATTATATTGCATCATTTGGAGGGAGTGTCAGCTAGTGATATCGTGGCCGACAGACTTAAAAAATTCATAGAAGGGGGTGTAATTTGTTGCTTTATACTTTTCTAAGGTGGGGCAGTGGGGTGGCACATGGTCCCATTATCAACATATTTCACACCATTTTGACTGTCTAGATAGAAATGGACTCGACGCGCCTGTCGCCACATAATTTGGAAGGATTGAGTACTTGTCTTGTCGATTCCCTTATGAGCGGTATGTAGTGCACCACACATGTTTGCACATGAATTTAGCCTTGGTCATATATTGCAAATGTATTTTTAGGTTGGCCAGTTGTGAGTGAACCTGCGCCAACCTGACCAATGTTTCTACACCTCCAAGTGTGAGTTCTAAGCACATCGCGATCTCAACTGCCTCGACCTGAGTCATCACCTTTTGTTGGGTTAGCGGGACTTGAATATCAGGGAGCAACCCCAAAATGAACCATTCTATGTGTTTCACATCCTGGATCTAGAACGACATCCTATCCAACAAGATTTTGAACCTTTGGTCATAATCCTAGATGGTCTCTCTTTCTTTCTACTTGATTTCCTTGATTTTTGTAATGCATTGGGAATCTAACTTTGACTTCTGAAATTCCCGAAGAAGATCCTATTTGATATTGACCAGGGACTTGTCCTATCCTGCTAACGTATTAGCCTTATATTTCATGTACTACATCAAGGCCCGATCCCTGAACGTAGTATCCAGTTGCACGTTGTTAGCCGCCTCATCTGCAACTCTCTTTACAAACCAGATTGCTTGATAGGTGAACTAGTGTTGCTTGGCATCATCCTTACCTGTTCCGTGGAAGATGAGAAATATCAACGTACTATATTGATTGGCCATCTTGGGACCAGTGTTAGTTCCACTCTTCTGACTGCTATTGACTGGATCCTTCCACACCACTATTGCTTGGGGTAAAGTATTGTTGACTTCACCTTCTCCTTTACTTGTGTCATCACTTATTTCCTCTACTTCTCTTTGTTCAACTTCAACCTCTTCACTATCTGTTGTGTGTTCTTCTTGATTAAAAATGCACAAGAGGGGTGGAACAAAGGGATATATTCTCCTGAAATTTCTTATGAGGGGACCCAAATAGCAATTTAGTTGAAGTGGGGCAAGACAATCCAACATGATCAATTTGTCTCCCCCACCACTAAGGGAGCCTCCATATTTCTTCACGACTGGTGCATCCACATTCAACGCCTTCTCCTACTGACTTGACTATGCACCACCAACGTGCACTCCTACCTCTGGGACGATTTATGCACTTCCAGTACACAATTCATCCCCATGTCTGATCCGTGCACTACAACCTTGTGCATAGTCAGTTTCTCCACTCAACACACAACTTCTCCTTCACTGCTTACTGAGATGCTCAATGTATCACCACTACATTGAGAGCCAAAATCCTGTCTGATTGGTGCCCCACTGTAATGTGCGACAAATTCTCTTATTGTCAACACATAACCGTGTGATGCTTCCTCTTCCGAGTCCACTAGAACACCACAAATTTTCACCCACACACCACACATGTGCACTCTTCCTTTTCTCAACGTTGTGGCATACCAAAACAACCAAAGGGTACGAGCTTCGCCACTTAGGCCCTCATTACCACTACTGTCACAACTTGTATCTTTGATTCCAAGCCTCTTCATAGGCATGTCCCTGCCTGTGATCCACTTTGGCACAACATCCTCTCCCACACCACTACTTGGTATGAGCTTCCTCTTCATTCTAGGCCCAACAACTCACTGCGCACCGTTGACTAAATCTTCTCTATTCTTCCACTCAAATTTCTTCCTCATCTCAACTCTTCTTGTGTATCTTTTGGGTCTTTTTCTCCTCTTCTCTTCTTGGTCCATTCTAGTCCTTACTTCATTTCAAAAAATTCTTGGATCCTCCTCATTAGATCCATACTCTAGTTATTCCCCCCCCACCTTTTCCAGAAACACCCCCCCCCACCAACATTAGGGGTTTTACTCATCCATCCTATCAGGCTCCATGCATATCATTATTTTTTCTACGAACAACATCTTGCTCCAAAGGGGGATCTCTTCTAACATCCTCTTTCTTGGACCTTCTTTAAACTTTCTTTCAACCTCGTTGAAAGAATCACTATATTCTATAGAAAACTCAACAATGTTGCTTTCTTTTAATCAAGAAAACCAAAAAATAATGGACCGAGTCCACGTATTATCCATGCCTTTAAACTATCAATCTTGGCTAGAACCCATATTATTGGCTCTGATGGTAACACCATCGAATTAACTTCCACTTGTATTTTTAACCATTCATGTAGAAAACATGGAAATTCTGCCAAAAAGAGTTCATGTAGATTAGAGTAAAGATATATACCTTTCCATTCTTTCATATTCACCCAAAATCCTTTTGTCTCTCGTAGGAAAAACTTGTCCTCCTTTGCTTCTATCTAGTCTTGAATATCTTCTTTAGAAGTACGCCACCACATTCTCTTTTCCTCCATCAATCTCAACAAGAATTCAGATCCCAACAATGAAACCATTTGTTGGTTCTAGTAAGTGTCATTGTTTCAGTACACTCTTGAACGCACAATGACCTTCTTAACATTGGGGATTTTGAGACATAACGTTCATCTAGAGCGTGTGCAACAATTCTCAACTGAAGTCGAGGAAGGTCTCACCCGAGAAGCAGAGAGGATCACAAAGACCATAAGGTCTTGTGTTGGGGATGGAGGATCAAACATAACTAAGAGTACTACAAATGGCATCCATGTACCTCATATATGATAATCTAGCAAGGACTAAGGAATAAAACAATACACACATAAGTGTTACTCGTCCATAAAATACACATGACAGAACAAAACTGCCATATCTTTATTACTGGATGTATTCCATCATATTAGAGATATACATTGTGTTGAATAACTAATTTGAACAACCATAAGACTTCATATCGTTACTAAACAATGGGAATACAACAGTATGTGCCATGCACTAAGCATTAATATTCAGACAAATACAAGACACAAGATGTTGGACAATTGGTTTTCATTGATGCCAACCTTTGGAGAGTGATCTTGGATATTGATGTCAACCCTTATAGATTGATGTCAAACCTTGGAGAGGTCCAGAGATGTTGGAAAGTTGATTTACATTTGTATGTTCGAGATTTATGATGAGTTAGTTTGGTACATTTGATGTAGTTTACATGTAGCCCCGTAGGTGTGTTCATGGGACCTGCAGTTGATTAAGGAATATGGACATGAAGGACAATGAAATTTCAGGTAAGACTATCATAGATGGGTAATACACTTCATTCCATTTTTGGTGATATGTGGAACACCATGTGGTTCCTAACGGTTATGGATATATGGCCTTTTAAAGTTAGAAGCCCTGAAGAGTGGAAAAGAAGCCCCTAGCTTGTTATAAGTCTTGGTCAAAGGGGTAAATTTGTTGTAACTAGAAAACCCTAGAAGCCCTAAATTAAGGAGAGGAGTTACCTAGCACAAGTATATAAACACCTCAAGGAGTCATTTACAAGTACACTCACACACTTATTCATTGCTTATCTTTCTTGTGATCTAGTGATCTTTTGCTAAGGTTGTAGCGTCATTTTATGAGGTAGCAAAGAAGGGTCGACGATGAAAATCTCGAAGTTACAGTTAAACCCTAGTTTCTAAGGTATACACGAGTTGCAGTCCTGTAAGGGAGCATATGCACGCGAGATGCAATGGGGGAAAGAGTGTATATCCACTCACATCTGTGAGATCTGGAAGAGCATCTGCCCTCATAAAGTAAAACATCAGCCATGGGCTATCTGGACTATTATTCTCAAGCACAGAAGAATAACTGTCCCTGATTTTTGATACTGGAGCATTCACCTAACTAGTCCATTCCTCCGGCACTAATCATAGTGAAACCTGGAGAGAATGAGTGTGCCCTAGGGAATGTATGTCCTTGATTGTTGAACCTGGACCATTCACCTAACTGGTCCATTCCTTCGACACTAATCATAGTGCAACCTAGAGATAATGAGTCTACCTTAGGGAATGACTGTCCGAACCATTTCCTAATGGAAATGACTGTCCTGCACCAACCTACAAAACATACCATTCTTCGAAACTGCTCACAAATGTGAACTTCAAAAGAATGACTGAATGACGAGGCATACCAGTCTACTTGACCACTGCTTAGAGTGACTGGCAAGAAGAATGATTGTCCTAGACCATTCCCCCACATTGGACACAAGGGAAATCATTGTCTATGGTACATCAAAAATCTATCATACCATTTTCATTACGAAAATGACTGTCCGATCTGGACCATTTTTCGAACTGGAAAATGCATGTCCGTTAGAAATCTCAAACCACTTTCTGAAATGGAAAGGAACTACTCATCCTGGACCATTTTTCAAACTAAAAAATGATTTCCCATAAATCAATAACATATTAGTGCTCCCTCCCAACCTGGGAGTAATCTCTTCCTTTTTCAATAAGGAATTTGTCTCCATGAGTCCCATCTTGTTTCTTAAGTACAAAAAATTTTCATCTTGGACAGAGGCTTTACCAAAATATCTCGTATCTGCTCCTCTGTGGAGATATATTGGAGAACCACTTCTCTTTTCTAGACTTCATCACAAAGAATATAATGCTTGATCTCAATGTACTTCAGTCTGTTATGGAACATTGGTTTTCTCTGAAGGCTTCATATAGCTCTGATCATTACAATATATCATGGTTGAATTCATCACTTCTGTTTCCTGCTGGCTCATGATATTGTGGCAAGACTCAAACTGAAACATATCCAATTAGCACTTCTTATGTCATCAAGAGAGTTTTCCATTGATTAACAATACATCATCCTAGACTTCTGAGTAACTATTCTTATACACTATCTCTGTCATAAAAAGTTTTCACCACGCTTCTATTGTATATGAGATAATCAACATCAATTTGTTTGAATCCATACAAGGTCTTCTTATATATGCATACATGGGTCTCTTTCTGGTATAAGTTTCTTTCGCACTTGCTTTATTGGGAAGAACAATATTTTACACGTAAATTCCAATCCATGGATACTACAAGAGGTATATCTGGTTTACTAGAACAAGATGTTGTCATAGTCTTTTCCCTCCTTCTGAAAGAACCTATGAATATTGCAATACTTCCATTCATAAGTATTTTTCACATTTTCTTACATACACTGTTCTTTATCATAACTTTCATTTCTTCTACTCGATTGCTTCTAGTGGGTTCAAACCAAGTTGGTAGTCTTTGTGATTCTCAGTATAATAACTGGTTGTTCTGGATTTTATTTCTTTCTTGGAATCTTCATGTTCCTCCTCATGTTTCTCTTTAGATCTTGGGTCCTTGGAGTCTTCTATAGATTCCATGCCCTGAAGATTCCAACTTCTTCCTTTCATCATGGGATCATGAATGTAGATGGACAACCAAGGATACTTTAAGGCTTCTTTTCAAGGAAGACTTCTTCTGAACACATGTTACTTATCATGGCTGCTACTTTCAATGGGACCATGGACCGACACTTCATAATCCTCAATGGATCATATCATTTAGGATTAGCTCCCTCCTAATTCTTGCTTCATGCATGAATGCATGCTCTTCTTTTGGAATTCTGTAATAAGCTCCCTCCAACTAAGAGAGTCCACACTTCCGTCTGCATCCTTATTGCCTTTTGCAAAGTGTCACAAGTCTTTTTCTAATTTCCTCTTGATTGTTGACTTATTTCTATTTAGACTTCTTCTGGGTCTCTTCAATTTTGATTATGATTTCGTCTTATTTGATAGTTGTTACTTATATAATAGCTTCCACAGGAATTGTTACAAAGGATTGTCAACATACTTCATCTTTTCATATGTATTTCTTGACTTGTAGTCATCGTGATAGAAATCCTTATCTTGTTATTCTTCCATAGGTATTGTTTCACTTGAACCTCTTATCTTCTAAGAAATAGATATGCATAATATGTATAGAAACTATGTAAACATGGTGTGTACAAGAACTTTGAAGAATATTGTTACCTTGACTTAGAAGAAGAAATCTTGCTTCATCTTGTTTGACTTGCTTTGAGGGTTCCTTTTCTTCGACAACTGTTGCTTCGTGTGTTTCCTTCCTTTTCTTTAACTCATGACAATGATTCATATTTTTGACAGTTGAAGCATTGCATTTTTGACTTATCCTTTTCTTGATTTGGTTTCTTCCTTGAGTTAAACTTCTTCTTATTACTGAATTTCTTGAACTTTGTTGTGAGGATTGATCATCATCTTTTCTTTGGAATTTCTCTTTTGCGCTAATCCTTGATTCTTCTTGTGCACAACAAGTCCAAAGTTCTTAAAATGTGGGATACTCCTTTCTTGTGTTCATTCTTGCAACAAATGAATCCCATGCCTTGGGAAGGCCATTGAGTACTATATTTACAAGTTCCTTTTCTGAAATGATTTCTTCAATAGCTTGTAGTTTATCTCTTAACTAAGAGATTCTTACCAAGTATGATGTTATATTGTCATCATCATTCATTTTCATGTCACAGAGCTCATTCTTCAGACTCATTACTTGTCCAAAGTTTTTGATTGAGAAGAGGTTAGTTAGGGCATCATATATCTTCTTAGATGAGTCAAGATGAGAGATGTAGGGTATAAAGTGGTCTTTTACAAATTCCACTATGATACTCATGGCATTGATGCCATTGTTCTTGAACTTCTCCATAACTACGACGTTATGAGGTTCCTTCTCTTTTCCTTCTTCAAATTGTGGTTCCATGATCTTTCCTTTCATGATATCCAACATTTTATCTTTGGCAAGGATGAGATCAATCCTTGTCTTCCATGCTCTGAAGTTAGAATCCCCTTCTAACTTATTTTTTGACTTAATAGAGTAAGTCATGATTGCTTTCACTTGGTCAACCTTTGACTTTGACCAAAAACTCAAACTTGACGTCTTAGCTTGCTGAGAGTACTAGGAGGTGTGCTAGGCTAGGGCGCACTAGTCTATCTAGGAAATAGGTCAAGCTCTTCACTTAAGGTGCCTTAACAAGAGGGTTAGGGTTTTGTTGCTCCAACAATAACTTTGACTGCAACTGCAACTGTAACTTAGAAAATCCTCCCAATCTATCTTCCAACGGTTAGACTGTCCGAAGATAGTGTGGGCCCATAACCTGTTAGAAATAATAGGTGTGCTTGTTTAACCATAGACAATATAGAAATATTTTCACCCAACCATAGGCCGAAGCCACCCCGAGCACATTAACCTTGACAGAGAGAATAATTTTGGAAGAAAACCCTAGGTCCAAAAGCCAATCAAGGTAGCGTACCACTCTCCAGAGCTAGCGTACCAAGCAGAAAGTCCAAAAAAAAACCAAGAGAAAGTCCAAGCCTAAAATTGAAAATACTAGTTGCAATAGCCGCAACTGTAGCTACTCTCCAGATTTGCACACTTACTAAATTTCTGCAGTGCGCACTAAATTTCTGCAGTTGCGAGCTATGTGTGTCCAAATGAGCTCTGACATCCTGTATTTGTACTGCTCTTCCTTAACTGTCTGGGCCGACTTCTCTTTCTGGAGGCTAAAAAACTCAGTATTAATTATTTTCTTTAGCTGAATTGTCTTCTAGAGTTATGTCCAATGCTTTAGGGTTTCTTTTTGCTTCCCAAAATATTCTATTCTTGTCAGGGTTACACGTGGAGGTTTAATACCTCCTGCAACTACCATAATATCAACAATATGTTGGTTAGTTTGTTGAGTGAGAAACACTCTTATTGTTGGTAGAACATTGATATGGCTCTTATAGTTCACATCCTTGAATTGCTTGCACGTGGTTGACGGTTATTCATGTTGTATGGTGACATATGCACGGGGTACATGCATAAGGTCTTTGAGATGTTTCATTGATGACATGGTACAAATCTGCATATGGTTGATGGTATGGTATAGGTGTTGATGTACATGATTGATATGCATGGTTGACACATGGTATGGTACATGGTATTGTGTTGATATGCATGTACATGGTATGATACATGATTGGTAATTGGAATACATGTTGGATGGTTGAGGCATATGATATACGTTGAGGTGCATGGTTTGGTGCAGGTGTTGGTGCATGGTTGATGCACTTGTTGTGATACAGGTTGTGGTACATGGTTGATGCTTGGTATGGTATAGGTTGATGGTTTGATATATGCTTTGGTACATGGTTGAGACACATATCTTGTGATGGTATGTTGGTGATCTTGGTACATGCTTGGTAGAGGCATGTGTTGGTGATGTTGGACATCTAGTTGAGAGGTGTCCTTGGTATATGATGCATATGAGAGGATCTGGTTGAGTATCG
>SNQJ01S0005484.1:147656-171144 GCA_010110895.2 Picea sitchensis | reverse complement strand
GTTAGTTGCTTTATTGTTCCATTCCAATAAAACCAGCTTGATGTAAAAATGTCACACCATGTCTCAAAAGCCTAGAGGATAGTTTGGTGGAAACCCCTTGGTGTTGTCTATTTGAAAATTTGGGGGAAATACCCATAAAATGAATTTATCCTAAGTTTTCCCCCCACGCATGTGTTCTCCGCTCCCATTTTATGCTCCCAGCACATTCCGACGGTCCTGATCTCGACGCCCAGATCTACGGTGCACAGAGAATTCCGGACCCCCTCGACCGTTCTGCTTTTAACCGGGGGGAAGGGGGGGGGGTCCGGAATCAGTGATAAGACTTGCGCACATCTGGACGGTCCAGGAACGAGCTTGTAAATCAACGGTCCAGATTGGATTCCAAACCCCCCCATCCGTTCTGCCTTTAATGGGGGGGGGTCCGGAATGAGTGATAAATGACATGATAAGATCTGCAGCCAGGAAACGGGCGTGTAGATCAACGACCCTAATTGGATTTAGGACCCCCCATGATGATCTGCTTTTAACCGAGGGGGGGGGTCCGAAATTGTAATCTCCCATTGGCGGGTCCCTGTATGAGGTGGCATAAATCTATTGGTCCCGAAGTCCCGTCACCATCTGCTAACTGACAACCCCCTGTCACTCATGGACATCATCTTCCACTTGTTCCACTTGATCTCGAGTTATGTCCCATCCCATAACTGCTGTTAGTCCCCTACCCCCTTTCACTCATGACCAACCCCTTATTGCGACTTTTACCTCCAATCCCTAGCAGCCACGTCACCCTTTCGTATGTTTCGGCCACCGTCACCCGCCATCTCACCCCCAAGTGGCCCGTTGTCCATTTATTACTGGATAACCTATCCGTTATCCAGCTGACCTGTCTCCCGTGCCCAACTGACCCATTTTTCAAATAAGATTACCGTTTTCCCATACTTTTGCTGTTCACTCGATGCACCAGAGAAACTCATAGCTTGCTCCTCCGTTACATCCCGTCACCTTCATCCACAGCCATTCAACCCCACTAACTTCGTGTTTATTGCAGGTACTGTTGCAGAGATGGCGCCAAAGCCAAGAAGGGCAGAAGGAGAGGAGAATCCTTTTCTCCCACCTCCTGTTGACCTGGACAAGATCCCATTGGTTGACAAAGACAGACTGATCGCAGATACCAAATGCGATTTCGATTTCTCAGACCTCTAGTCATGGCTCAGGGAGGTTTTCCTAGACTAGAATGACGAAATTGGACTCTGGGAGTCCAATTTACCCCTTTACCTTTTTCCCCAGATCCACCATTTTCCTGAGTTCACACTTAAATGCCAAGCTCACTATATTCCTGAACAGAGAGCCTTCATATCCTCATCCGGAGACACCTTGTTCCTCATCACGCCCGAAGACATAGACGAGATGATGCAAATTCCCCGTACAGACTCTGCGTCTCCTTTCAACCTGGAAATCCTTACAGAGTTGTATCAGAAGATGAATTTTCCCCATAGAGCTCAAATATTCGAGCTTTTCCTTCCCACCTCCACTCAATTCCCTTCCACAAATCCCCCTTACCCATCATCCATGTTCTCCACCAAGGGAAACCAGGTCATTTCCTCCCTTTGTGCTCTGTTAGGGTACTATTCTGACCAGTGGGTAGATGAGCCCATTCTGGGTTTTCTATCCATTTTCTCCACTGATGAAAAACCCACCACACAGTTTGATTTCAGCACCTTCTTGGCTGACAATATTCACGAACAGTTCGTGAATTTTGGCACGGAAGGCATGTTCAGATACTCGTAAATATTGGCATACATGTGTGTGTTCTATCAAGTAGATAAATTTAGTTTTTCCATGCAGAAAATGGACGTAGATGGAAGGCCTCAGCCAGTCACAACATGGACCTCTTTGCTGAAGCATAACTCCACAGAGTACAACTTCAAAGCATTCATTGATCTGTTCTACCACCCTGTGGTAAGCATGTTGAGCGGCATGCCCGAGCCTCGAATAAACGATGAAGTCCAAAGAATCCTGCATCTCTTGGACAACACAAAGACTGGGGATTGGTACCTGTATCAAAACCACACCGAGATCAGAGTGTTCGGGTGTGAGTTGGCACCCTACAAGCTGCCTAAGTATGTGTCGGTAAGAATCTTTGCGTTAGAGTATATCAGACAGATCATGAATTAAGATGACATCCATTTTGTATCCTTGAAGAAAAAGAAACAACTTAGAATCAAGGGGCGGATTGGCTCCTTCATTTGCAACAGTCATGGTGCCGGGGAAGAAGCTGACAGGATGTTGAGAGAGATGATTTTTTTCTTAAGCTTCCCATGGCATTATGATCCCTGCGGGATCATCTCAGAAATGCCGGTGAAGAACAAAAACATCCCGTACGTTCATGAAGCTAAGCCCTAAATTGCGAAATTCGCCAATCAGACTGTGTGGGTGCCTGACACCTTGGTCGAAGTGGAACAATAGGTTCCCCCAACCACTATGCCACCAACAACCACGCCACAGGTCCCTAAGGAAAAAATTCCTCGACAAGAATCATCTCCGCCTGTCACGGAGGTGTCGTACGAAGAGTTCCAGTTACACACCAAGAGGCCCAAGACAATTTCAGTTCTTGGCCCTACGGGGGAGAAAGAAACCCCGCCTACCACAATGGTCAAATCTGTCATCCCACCTTTCAACTCAAGCCTACATAAGGACATCACCCCAGCATTGCCAAGGAAATCCTCAGACTCCTCACTGGATACTCAGCCGAGCAAGACTGGGCCCAAGTTGAGCATTTTCGAGAAGTACGAGCTGATCAAGGAAAAATAATGAAACCCTTACCAGCAGTACTTACGCTCAATTTCGAAAGAAGACGTCGACTGCCCAGCATAGGCTGTTGTCTGCATTTTACACAAAAAAGGGCAGGATGCACATGGCCTTCCTCCAGGCTCAAGTACCAGACCCCAAGGTGATTACAGATTACAAGAGGGCCACCTTCGAATTCCAGACGAAGGACGTGCACTCGACAGATCAGATGGATCTACACAAATAGAGAGGCGAGATGGTATTCCATACATTGGCACATGCTTCTGCTTCTGCAACCAAATTGCAGGTGTCACTCAACAATGCTCAAACGCAGCTCAAGCTGGAGAAGATATCATCCTTCGCGAAGGACAATAAAATCAAGACTTTGGAGGAGCTGGTCCTCAAGATCAGCTATGATCCTTCGAACGTCAAAGATGCAGAGGAGATGATAAAGAAGAAGAATGAAGACATCACCTCCTTAAGTAAACAACTGAAGCTCCCGCCCACAGAGGAGTCACAGGCGAAGGAGATAGCAGAGAAAGAAGGCGAGAAGGACGAAATGCTCAAGCTGCTCATGGAGCAGAATGCACAGCTCAAATAAATGGAAGCTGAGATGGAGAGATTATTAAAAGAAAAGGAGCATATGAAGCCAATGTAAGTCATTCCATTGTGTGCCATTCCGATTTCAGGAGCAAGCACAACAGTAGTAACAACAATCCCATCCACAACACCAGTGACACCACAAGAGGGGACAACTGACCTCGCCAAATCCATGGAAAAGATGAACCTGCAAGAGACAGAAATCAACAGGCTTAAAAAGGAAGTTGAGAACCTCCAGGAACTCAAAACTTCCTTCCAGACCAGTCTCTCCAAAGAAAAGCAGGTAACTGAGCAGCTAAAGGGGGAGGTACAACAACTCCAAAAGCAAATAGTGGCAGGGAAGACTTTGGATGAGGTCAAAGAGAATGTATGGATAGACATCACAAAGTCCATAAATGAGATCTGGCCCATGATCCAAATCATGTTTGAGCAGAACGAGTTGGTCCAGAGGAGAAAACATGCCATTGAGAAGATCATAGTAGAATTGGGAGATAGACCAACTCAGGCTAATGATATCATCAAATTCCTCAATTGTAAGACCAGAGAAGAGATAGAAGAGTTGAAGATCGAAGACAGAACATAGACCATCCTTGAGGTCAAAAGAGTTTTGACCAAGAGAGAATTAATGCTTCAAATGGAAGAAAAGGTTCAGACCATGGACCTTGGAGTACATAAATTCTTCAGCAAGATTGAGGCTCTCCAGAAGAAAGGTCTCCCCGGTCTGAAGGTTATTAATGATAAAATAATGACACTCACAGATTACAAAAAGAGATTGTCTGAAGTGTCTAAGGACAGTTCAAAGTTTGCTGGCATACAAGGGAGCATCACCAGCAAAGCATTCCTCGATGCCCTTCAGTTGGACATCAATATCCAACACGAGTTTTGATACATATTCCTCACTAAGCCCACATTCGCCAAGTATACAGAAATGGACGAAGTGTATCGAAGACTGCTCAAATTCACTGTGCCTAGTCATCTCAGATGGGAGGAACTCTGCGATCTGCTTGATTAGCAGATGAGCTGTACAAGTCCAGTCACCTGTCCAGTCAGATGAGGTCATGTAAAGTCTTCATCAACGGTCTACCAAGAAATTCTGCGTGCAGTTGCACCAAGTCATCAAGCAGTTTGATTAGTTAAATTAGTTAGGCTAAAAATAGAATTAGCACGTCCTGATCAGTTATGATAAGAACGTTTGTAATTTGAGTTATAAATACTTCACCTTTCTAAGTATTGAGGGTTGTTGATCTTTACACCCTGACGCTATCAGACTGTACCATTTTTGGAGAGATCTGCCATTAATAAAAAGGAGGAACTTTTACAGGATTCTTGCGTGTATTCACTGGTGATGTTTATTCTCTAAGTTGAATGTTATTCTTGCTTTATGGTCATATTGTTTTCTGAAACTAATCTTTAAGAGTAACGAATGTTGCAGGATTTATCTTGGATACCCTGTTTCTGACTCGAAAGATTTTAGTGTTTATCTTCTGGTGTTTTCAATTAAGAAATTCTTAAATGCTTCTTAGTTGAATTTATCTTTCTCATCTTTTCTTCTGTTCATCATTTAAGCTACTAAAAGATCCAGTGAGTATATTATCTCGCCCTGTGGAAGTCTTCCCTCACTTTTCTGGTTGTATTTCATATTTATTTAAACACAGACCCCATAGCCCAATGGATGTGTAGACTGTCTCAACCAATTCAAAAAACACTTTGACAACAAAACCTACCTATTTCTTTACCTAGCCTAATATCTAAAGTTAGAAACAAAGATAAATCATATAGAGAGATCCCTCTCTGAAGCTGGAAGGGCTAGATCCCAGCTTTAAAAGTGGTTGGATAAAGTTACCTTTGTAGATTTCTTCTGTTTCAACCTCTAGGAAATTTACCAAGTGCTAACATGTTGATGACACACTGATTCTAGGTGGGGCTTCAAGAATACTCACAAGACTATTCAAATTGGTTTTGGATCAATTCACTCAGATCTCTGGAGGTCTCATAAATAAGAACAAAATTCATATCTATTCCTGGAATATTGATGCAGAGTGTCTTATGGACCTCGCCCAAATTCTTTCCCTCCCCATATCAGAATATGGGAATCTTTTCAAGTACTTGGGGATGCCAATTTGCCTAAAATCCATCTCAGGGGAATATTGACAAATCATAGTTCAAAATATAAAAGAAAATATGGAATCACGGGGAGTGATTTGGTTAAACCTAGCAGGGCGCTTGGTTCTAATTAAATCAATTCTTTCCTCCCTACCTTTATTTCAATTTTATTCTCTTCTGGCACCCATGGGAACTAAATCTTTTTATCCTAGCTCAAAAGAAAGTTTCTATGGCAAGGTGGAAAATCAAACACCAAAAAATTCCATCTAGTCAGATGGGACATCGTGAAATCACCTAAGGATCACCAGGGGCTTGGGTTCTATGATCCAAAATTAGTAAATATAGCCTTGGGTTCAAAACTTCTTTGGTGAATATCCATGGGAAGGAAAGAATGGTGGAAAACAACAATCATCAAAAAATATGGTTTGGGAAACACAAAGAGAAGTGTGTATCTAATCCCTCCAAGCACCTCTAGTTCTCCTATTTGGAAATTGATCTGGACATCAATACTATTTCTACAAAAATACTTGTATTGGATCCCAGGAAATGGAAAATCTATCATCCTATGGGAGGATAATATTTTAAACCAAAGTCATTTGGAACATAATGCACAATATGAAGACCTTAAGGGTTGGATATAAACACAACAAAAATCAACTCTATTCGATATTTCAGCTTTGATTGATGATGGAACATGGAATCACTAGAACTTTGGGGATTTCCCTTTCCAGCTCCAAAATCAAGTCCTATTGTTGGCCCTTTACCGAGTTTTGAGAGATCTTTGGTCAAGTTTGACCTACTTTGGGACTTCGACAGGTTGTCGAAGGAGGAGTGCAAGACAAAGCAGAGATCACGCGATCTCGACCCCTTTTTGGGTCCTTTTTGGGATTTGGGATTTGGGATTATGTAACGGGTATGGGATGTCGGCCCATGGGTTTACCCATGTTTAGGCCTATTTTGTAATGTATATATAGATGTCTAGGAAATATAAGGATAGATATAGAGAATACATATATGTGATGTTAGACAGATGGCTAAGTGCTAGATCTATGTGATCAAAGGATTGTAAGAGCTCTGTGGATACTGTGTGAAGCTTTCAGAGATGAGTGCAAGTGACTGTAGAAGGCTTAGTGCTGAACCTAGCTCGGGGAAGGTGGATCTGGTGAGGTGCGCACAGATCTCCTGTCCTATACATAGTAGGATTTTGTGGCTTTGTGCATGTAACTGATTGACTGAAGACAATAAAGAATAAGAGTTGGTGGATGTAGCCCCAGGGTGGGGGTGAACCACGTAAATTCCGTGTTGTCCTGCTTTGTGCGATGTCTTGATATGTTTATGTCTTTACTTGCTAAAGTGATTTGATATAGATAGATAGATCTACTTATGCTTTGTGCTAATGATGTATATGGATGTAGATATGACCTATGTGAATGTACTTAGTGCTTGGATTTGCTAGATTTAATCTACCTCATTATGATAAGTTCTTAGATACATCATATCTGAGTGAATGATGCGATGCTCTGTTTTATCTGTGCAGTAGAATAGTGGTTAAATATTGATGAATTATCGGTGCTAAGTGCTCTGTTAAGTATTACAATCACAGATCTTTGTCCTAGCTAAGGTTGTAGACACCTGAGTTCTACAACCACCCCTACCTCTACCTCAGGTGAGACTTCATCTGCTTCACAGGTGTTGCCGAAAGAGACGGTAGTTAGGGTTTTTTTGGTGCACTATTGTAGCGTTGAACCCTGGGTATGCCCCTGTGCCAACACCTATATCTTATGAAACACCTGAAGGGGGCGGCCCCGGTGCATTGGAGAACAAAAGATAGTCACAGCTAGGGAGCCAATGATTATTCAATGGAAGCAATATATCATACTCTTCTTCTTCAAGCAAACCTTCCAGAAATAAGAAACTGGTGGCAAAATATCTGGAACCCAGACAGACTACCAAAAATCAACATCTTCTGTTGGACTCTTTCTCATGGAAATATCCTAATGGGAGAAAACCTTGAGAAGAGAGGGTTTCTTGTCCCCTTTCGGTGTGCATTGTGTGAAAGCAATTGCGAAACGACACAATATCTCTTATGGGACTGTGATTTCTCAAAGTAGGTTTGGTACTCAATCTTCCAAGGTCTCTTCTAAAAAATTAGGTGGCCAACTAGCTTCAAACCTCTTATGGGAAAATGGGAGCACTACTATTAGGGTTCATTTCAAGGAAAATTAATCTTTAAAAGGCTCTATAAAGACCTACCTAAATACGTTCTTTGTCAACTCTGGTTTGGAAAAAATCACATTGTATTTCAAAACAAGATAACCCTTTCCCTTCTTGTTCCTACAATGGTCATGATTCAACTATCTAATTATTTGAATTCCAAACGAATCAGACAGGGGGACCTGAACACGTTAAATATGGAAGAAAAAGCATGGGTTACAAAATTTAACCTTTCTCTAGTCCTCCAACCTAAGGTTACACAACAATTAAGCTGGTAGCTTCATTTTTCGTCCTCAATATTGACACTTGGATTTCATCCCAAAATATACATACCTTATGCTTTGATGGGGCTTCAAAGGGAAACGCAGGGGAGGGAGGTGCCGGGGGGGGGTGGGGGGTACTGTATGGACCCGAAGGACACAAATATTTTGATTTCTATTGGAATCTAGGAATCACCACTAATAACAGGGCAAAAGCCTATGCTCTGTACCAATGAATTAAATTAGTCAAGCAACGAAAAATTTCTAGATCCAATATAATTGGCGACTCCAAAAACTTGATTAGAATATTCACTTTTTACTCCATGCCAAAGGATATCCAGTTAAAGAAACTAGTGGACTACATTTGCCTCTCAATCAGAAACCTATAAGTGAATTTCTTCCATGTGGTCAGACAATTCAACACCGCAACAGACACAATGGAAAATCTGTCCATAGGAAAACCCCAAGGTCATATGGGGCCAAGAGAATTGGAGTTCCATCTCTCTCCCTCGTGATCATATGAATAAGCCCCTAAAATTGCAGCCCCCCCACTCCTATGACCAAAGGAATAAATCATCATTTTGACATTCCTTACACGTGCTCTCAGGTTGGACGAGTGGACAAGG
The DNA here is from genome assembly GCA_010110895.2 of Picea sitchensis. NCBI lineage: Eukaryota > Viridiplantae > Streptophyta > Pinopsida > Pinales > Pinaceae > Picea > Picea sitchensis. The sequence continues at coordinate 162,557 of SNQJ01S0005484.1, read as the reverse complement.
GCCTAGACACTTAGGCATGGAACGATCTTTGTCAATCATGATAAGAACGCAAGCAGGTGACACTAACTTCATTAAATCATCCCCAAGGTGGAGATATCGTTTGTGTGTGGTGCATTACATCTAATACCATTACAAAAGCACAAAAATGGATCTAAACCTCTCAGTTCTGGCCTCAAATCATGGAAATGCATAGAAATTATAGTGGGAGCATGTCATTCTGGTAGAAGATGTCAGCTTGAGCATGGAGAAGGCATCAATGAGTGAGAAAACTTGGTTATCTCAACCCCAGGTACAGTCCGGTTCCATCTATGTTCACAGTAGGCTTCGTTCTCCAGAATCAGTCATGATGAACAACGAAGGTGACATACCACATAAAAAGGTGATCAAGGTCACAATTTGGATGCATTCATTGGAATTTTGGTATGGAATTCTCCCTCCGGGTAGGCTTGTGATTTTTGCAGCGTCTAACAATTCCTCTTGTTGCATATTTTTTTTTATCCTGAGGGTCTAGGAATCTCGGTCCTAGTTCTATCCTCAATTCATTTCAATCAATCTGCGTGAGTGAGAAGGTTTCTCTGCTGGGAAAATATATGGACCCAAAATATCCCGGGAAACGTATGGATAGTGAGATGAAGGTCAACGACTCAGAGAGCCACCAGAGAATGTTTATCAGAATCTGTGCATTCAATTCAATTGTCTCATACGCACTGGAAACCATGGTACAACATCAAACCTTAATTGGGAACCTCCAAGACGAAGTATAAGTGCTAAGGAGCCAGAATCGGGACCTTCAAAGGAGACTGGAGCAAAGAGAGGGATCTAGAGCTCAGCATAATTAAGCTGACAACGCCTGAATCACCTTCGAAGCATCAATAGCTCTAATTCCCAATATTAATGATCCTTTGATGAAGAACAAAGAAAACATGGATCCAGGCCTCCAAATTGGATCTAGTAGAAGACTAAAAAACTCCTTAATTACTTATGTTTTTCCTTTGTATATGTATTTTTTGTATCTATTACCGTCTATACACAATTCAAAGTTGCAATAGTGTTAGAATTTGGAACAAACTCAAGAAAAAGCTAGATTTTAACTGGGAAACATGATCAACATAGTCATTTTTGGACAACTTTGTAATTCTAAATCTCATCTTTTGTATCCTAATGTTCTTGACCACACCTTTTTAATGGAAATATTTACCAGTTTTTGTAAAAATAAAAAATAGATGTGGATAAATATAATTTATTTGGGGTTGAATTTGTGTGTGTTTTAAACAATAACATCAACATTTTTTTGTCATTATGCATACAACAACCATGTGACAATGAAGTAATGTCAATATAATAATACATGTGGGTTCCACATAGCATGTTGGAATTATTCAATGTGGTGCCTATGAAGTATGATCCTATTCATATCTAGAACATATGGAGTACATGCAATTTTTTTACAACTCCAAATACAAAATAAACTACATTTTACCTTCACTACAATTTATCTAATAACACACTTAATATTATGTATAAGCATGCACAAGTCTTGTACTATAACTATTTCTAATAAGTACCAATCTAAGTTATGTCCCAATGTTACAGTGGCATTACATAAGGTTTTTCTTGTCATTAGTACCTTGAATGATGTGGGGTGATATATGACCATGTATCTTTAACAATTCTAAATTTCATATTATATAAAGATTTCATTCACACAAAATTACCAATATGAGTTATGTTGCCTACAATTGTATATAAAATAACATTGAAGTTAACTAACAAGATTTGGGAAAGTTTACCCATTAACAACATTGAATTCAATTAACCAAATAAAGGAAAGTTAACCCAATAACAATATTGAAATCAATTAAAAACATACCTTCATTAATCTATAACCTATATTGAAGGGGAATCCTTATTTGAATGCAACATTATCCAGATCTTGAGCTCATATTTGTCCTCAAATCTTATATGAGTTCAAGGGAAACATAATTTTGCACACAAATAAAGATGGTGGAATTTAAACACCATATATTCCTTAGTGGATTGGAATTGGTTATGTATGGCTTTGTCTTGAGAAATGTGTCAGACAACTTAAGGTTTATTGTTAATTAACATGGTTATGGTTATGGATCACAATGAAACATTTAGAGATAACACAAAGCAGCTTAGATGTGAACATAGATGAATGGATTGATCACCGTGTAGAAGATTATTTTTTGAATTGTCAAAAATATTGTTAAAAGGCATTATTGAATTTTTTTTGTGTTTAAGACTTAAGAAGAAGCACTCAAAGTTTTCTAGTGAAACCCTAGTTATAGTTTTGAGAGTGATGGAGGGTTTCACTTGGGGGGGGGTTGATTTCAGTCCAGAAAATGATGTCCCCTCCATTGTCCTGATGTGGGTTCAACTTCCACATCTTCCCCTCCATTTATGGAGTAGTGATTCCCTTCAATGTATTAGAAACTCTTTCAATAGATATATTGATAGGGTTGAGCCAAAAGAGAACATGTTTTCATGCACTAGAATATGAGTTGAAGTAGACTTAGAGAAGGGTATTCTTGAAGCGGTGCTCATTTCGTTGGATAGATGGAAACATGTGTAGAAAATTGACTGTGAGCAACTCCCTTTCAAGTGAAAGCTTTGTCACGAGTACAAACATTTTGCGAAAACAATGTAAGAAGATTGATACATATCAATCTTCTGGCTGTAATACCCTTAGGCCGAACCCAATTGTAAATGTAAATGAAAATGTACTTAAGCTAGTGAGTTGTTTTATATCATTTTTGGATGCACCTTCCATGGTATAGTGCGCACATGTACTGCACAGTAAAATGATTAAGTGTGCACATTCCAGGATACCACGACCAACAACTTAAGTGTGTGCGATTTTGAGGCCAGGGAGCCTTTGTGTATATATTGTTTTTTATAAGCTGGTGAGCTAGTTTATTATAATCCAGAAGGATTGTGTGATGATTAGGGCGGAGAGCCTAAATGTTAAAGGACAATGATCCTATTTTTGTATATGTCTCATCATTAATATAAAATACATCGCTGCATGCAAACCGATCACAACAAAAGAGTATGGGGGACTAAATTCCACTAGTTAGGGAAATGGGGGGATGAAAGTTAAGGAAAAGGGGATAAGATAGGGAGCTTAATCCAAAAAGGAATATTATATTAATATTCCTCAAAGTATAAAGTATGGATAATGATTTTATCCTAAGTTCTAAGGATGGGGACAAGTGGGCCAAAGTATCTCCCAACATGACAAGTGTAAAGTTGGGAACATGCATACATATAGTTTGGACTTAGTTCATTTTTTTGGGTGGGATCATTAATTCAATCATTCCATGATCGTTCACTCACTGAGTCAGCTGACCTCTGTACCTTCCTGTCACTGTACCTGGACCTGTATTCGTACCCATACCTGTTTGTGTACTTGGTTAGCTTGGGAGCTGGACTGAAGAAGCGGGTTGTCAGGCCCATGGGATATTGAAGAGGTGGGTTGTTAGGCCCGTGAGCAATCTCTCCAAGTAAGAAAATTGTTGGGAATTGATTTCTGAAGGTGCTAAACTGCAACTACAGGACTCTGAGACTTCCTTTCCGGCCTGTTGCTGAAGTCAGGAAAGGAAGTGGGGCAACTGAGGGACTGTTGAGAAGAGAAGGGGCACACTTCCTGAGGCAAGACATGCATGTGGGGAATGAGGGACTATAGGTTGTTAGTTTGAGTTGGCACCTGTGACAAAGTCTTTCCTGTTGTCTGAGATACATTAGCCTGGTTAAGAATCCCTTTACTCGGGTGGAGTTTAGTCCTAGCTCGGGGGTGACCCACTACTGAGAGTGATCAACAATGTGGTCTAAGGTTGGGAGGTTCATGGAAGGTCTGCACGTAGTTGGTGATATTCTTACCAATATAAGTGTCAATTGTGTGTTAATTTATATACTGCATTATTATTTATGTGTTATATTTATGGGCATTTCATGTCTATGCTGCATGTACATGTTTAGTCTCATTTCCGTATGAATATGTGCATTTACATAATGTATTTGTATGTTTTAAGTTTCATATATAAAGTTCCGCAAGAGTTTCTGTGTGTATATGATTTAAGTTGCATACAGTTCAATTTTTTTTACATGGCATAGCCTAGTTGGACGCTGGGGATGTTACAATATGGTATCAGAGCGCGCCAAAATTTGGTGTTGTGCGGAAAAATATTGACGTGCGGGTGCGCGCGCTAAAATTTGAGCTACGCGGAAAAAAATTGGCATGCGGGTGCGCGCGCTAAAATTTGGCTTTGCGTGGAAACATATTGGTGCGCGTGCTAAAATTTGGCACTGTGTGGAAAAATATTGGCGTACAGGTGCGTGCACTAATATTTGGCGTTGCGCGGAAAAATATTGGTGCGCTGGTGCGTGCGCTAAAATTTGGCGTTGCGTGGAAAAATATTAGCGTGCGGGTGCGCGCGCTAAATTTAGCATTGTACATTGTAGATTGAGTGACACATATGTAATACTAGCGCGTGGTGTGCATACACATAATAATTACATGCGCGGTGTGCACATGCATAATAATGGTGTGTGTGGTGTGCGCAGTATTGGCAGAGCGTAGAGGAATTTTGTTGGTGCACGCGCAATGTGGGTTTATGCCATCACACTACAATTTAATTAATGGTGCACGCAGAGTACTTTTGCATGGTGGGGGCGTACTAAACTTTGGCATGGTGCAATGCGTAGAGTGAAATGTGCGCATAATATTAGCGCGTGATACAAAAATTGCGTACAACATGTATTAGTGCATGAACCACAATTGTGCGTGGTAGATATTGGCGCACGAAAAAAAAGTAGTATGCACCAGTTCTTGGCACGAACGAGAAGTGATCCACATTGATTATAGGTGCGCGGAACATGCACTAACTTATGGTGTTTCTAAGAATGCTAAATATGGTCGTACAGGCTCAAATTTGTGCACACAAAGTCGTTTGGATGGTCTACAACAACAAAAAACCAATGAATTTCCGTGACATTTTACACTGTTTGAACGTCATGTTTTTGCAGCGCGTTTTTGAGGCCCTTAACAACGTTTTTAGCCTGTCAAAAACCATGAGAACAGAGTGTACGAAGGTACACTTTGTCTTTGCAGCTCAAATAAAAGAGCCCGGAGAGATTTTTCTAATGGTGTAAACCGTTTTTTAAACAGATCTTTTATGAGGAAGTTACAGAACAAATAGTGGAGGGTAAATTTTAAGACCCAACTAACTTCAAAGAGCCATAACTTTCTACTTCAAAATCAGATTGAGGTGCAAGTGCAATCAATGGAAAGCTATTGAACCATAGAAGACAGTCCTAGAGTTGAATTAAATTTCTGGGCATGTTAAAAATATTTAAGATGGAAAATAAGGTACTTGTAGCATTCCATACCAAAAACACGAATTGGCCTAGAACTTCAGCAGTATGTAAATAACATCCCATAACACAGAAAAAGGTGAAACTTAAAAATACTGTCCAAAATATGTATATTAAGAAACCCAATTGAGATCATACTAAAACTCCAATGGACATGGAGAAGGAAGGCATGAAAACATGAATATGGTAGAGACCATTAAAAATTTGCAGAAGGATGTCCAAAGCCATAAAGATAATAATGAAAGTCTTATGAGAGCCAAGGAGAAACAAGAGGACTTCAACATGAAGTTAATGCAGAGCTTAAACAAAATAAAAAAGAAATTGGATAAGGAGAGTGGCTCAAGCAAATCAGGAAGTCACAAGTCTCCTGATGAGAAAAGAAGAATAAGAAGTGCAGACATCACCATCACTCCCCGAGGCATTCCAATAAGAGGGTACACAACAATTCAAGTCCATCCTCTATCAAGAAGCATAAAAGGTCTGGGGTGGATGAGCTACGAGGAGAAATGAACAAAATAAAACCTCCTACATTTGATGGTGAGCACGAGAAGGATGAATATTCAAAGACATGGATGTTGGCATGAGAAAATATTTTCAATTGCATAATTATTCTTCTCATGCAGAAGGAAGAATTTCCATCTATCAACTCAAGGGAAAGGAATCCATGTGGTGGGATCAACTTGTGCAGGTGCAACACATTAAAGAGAAAAATGTTACTTGGAAAGTATTCAAGAAGTCTTTTGAAAGGAAATACTTGACTAAGAGATACTATGACAAGAAAATGAAAGAGTTTTTTGAACTCAAGCTTGGGAGTATGACCATAGATGAATATGAAAGAAGGTTTTTAGAACTGTTGAAGTATGTTTCTTTCATCAAGGATGAGATAGTTAAGATTCAAAGGTATTTGAGTGGATTTCCATCATTCATTAGTGAATAAATACTATATGATGATCCTAAGACATTGGAGGAGACCATAAGTCAAGATAATTGCCTATATGATCAACGAAAAGCAAGGCCAACTTTCCAAAAACCTTGCGAAGAAACAAATAAATTCAAGATGGATTAGAGGAAGAAGGGAACTAAGCGACCATTATTCATAAATAATCCCCAGGGACATACAACCTCTATAGAACCTATTCAATGTTGGCATTGTAAAGAAGATCATATGTTTAGAGATTGTCCTCACAGAGGTGAAAAAGTGAGGATTGTTCACAATGTACAACAAGCTGAAACAATGGAGGACATGGGAAGAAATGTACCAAGGATCTCTACAGCCCTAGACAACAAGCAAGCATAGTATCAATCACATATGATTGAAGTGGAAGGTATGATCAACAACCAAACCATTGCTATTTTAATTGATTCAGGTGCTAGTAATGGTTATATAGATCCGAAGATGGTGTAAAGTTTGCATTTACCAAGAAACAAGCATGAAAAATCTTGGTTGGTGCAACTGGCTACCGAAGCCAAAAGAAAATTTAATGAGATGGTTAAGTCATGTCTTATGGACATGAATGGACTGAACACCAGTGAAGATTTGAACATCTTGCCTTTAGGTTCCTATGAATGTCTAATTGGGATGGATTGGTTGGACCAAAATCATGCTATCCTAGACTATCATAACAAGGAATTTGCTTGCTTGAATGAGGAAGGGAACCTAAGGAAAGTGCATGGAATTCCCATGGCAGTGAGCATCAGAGGAATTTCAGCATTGTAGTTGAATAAATGTTACAGAAAAGGGTGTCAAATATTCGCAACACATATGGAAGAGAAACCTAAAGATAAGGTGTCAAATATTGAAGATTATGCAATCCTAAAAGAGTTTGAAGATGTGTTTAAGGAAATACCAAGATTACCCCCTAAAAGAGATATTGATTTCTCCATAGATTTGATGCCTGGAGCAGCTCTAGTATCCAAGACTCCATACAGGATGAGTACACCAGAATTGAAGGAGTTGCAAATGAAACTTGAAGAGATTCTAAAGAAGGAGTATATATGCCCAAGTGTGTCACCTTGGGGTGCCCCAGTTTTATTTATGAAGAAAAAGGATGGAACATTGAGACTATGCATTGAATTTAGGCAGCTGAACAAGGTAACTATGAAGAATAAGTATCCTTTGCCAAGGATTGATGACATCTTTGATCAATTGAAAGATGCAAAAATATTCTCCAAGATTGATCTTAGGTCTGGTTATCATTAAGTAAGAATTAAATAAGAAGACATCAACAAGACTGCTTTTAGAACAAGGTATGGTCATTATGAGTTCACAATGGTGCCCTTTGGATTATCAAATGCACTAGCTCTCTTCATGTGTTTAATGAATGGTATTTTCAGAGAACACTTAGATAAGTTTGTCATTGTATTTTTAGATGACATTATTATATATTCTAAGTCAAAGGAAGAGAATGAAAAACACTTGAGGATGGTATTACAAGTATTAAGGGATCATCAGTTGTATGCCAAATTTAACAAGTGCTCATTCTATCAGAAATAAATTCATTATTTAGGACATATCATTTCAGAGGATGGGATAGTAGTGGATCCTAAGAAGATAGAAGCCATTAGAGGATGGTCAACGCCAAAGAATGTGATAGAGGTCAAATCATTCATGGGCCTTGTAGGCTACTATAGGAGATTTATTGAAGGATTCTCAAAGATTGCGTACCCAATCAATTTCTTGCAAAAGAAGGGAGTGAAGTTTCAGTGGACATTGAATTGTGAAAAGAGTTTCCAACACTTGAAGAAATTATTAACTAGTGCTCCAATTTTAGGGATTGCAGATCCAAATGAAGACTTCAATGTACGTACAAAAGCATGTAAAGAAGGACTTGGTGGAGTCCTTAGTCAAAATGGGTTTGTTGTATGTTATGAATCAAGGAAGTTGAAGGAGAATGAAAGGCACTATGCCACTCATGATTTGGAGTTGGAAGCCATATTGCATGCCTTGATGAAGTGGAGACACTACCTCATGGGGAAAAGGTTTGAGCTGAGGACATACCATAATGGTCTGAAATATTTATTTGATCAACCAACTCTAAATGCTAGGCAAAATGGATGTTTAGAATTTCTTAGTGAATACGACTTTGATATAAATCACATCAAAGGGAAAGAGAACAAAGTGACAGATGCACTCATCAAAAGAGTGCATGAGTTACATGCTACAACCATTAGCATGTGCCAATCAGATTTGAATCACAGAATTTTGGAGGCCGCCAAATCAGATTTGCAATACAAGGAATCTGCGGTAAAATTACAACAATGTATTTTGCAGTAGAAAATTAAAGAAAATAGATAATGATGAAATTCTCATGTACAGGGGTAGAATTTATGTACCAAATTATCAAGAATTGTAAAATATGATATTGAGAGAAATGCATAATGTACCTTATGCTGGGCACCCAGGTTATCAAAAAACTATTGCAGCTGTCAAGAGACAATATTATTGGTCGGGCATGAAGAAAGAAGTTGTTGATTTTATTGCCAAATGTTTGGAATGTCAAAAGGTAAAGGATGAGCATAGACACCCAACTAGTTTTCTACAACCATTACCCATTCCTGAGTGGAAATGGGAAGTTGTAACAATGGATTTCATCACCAAAATTCCCAGAACAAACAAGCAACATGATTCTATTAAGGTAGTGGTGGATAAGATTACTAAAGATGCCCATTTTATTCCAGTTAAGCTCACTCACAAGGAAACCAACATTGTTGATGTTTATATGAGAGAAATTTCTCTATTACATGACATACCCAAGACAATTGTGTCTAACAGAGATCCAAAATTTACCTCAAATTTTTGGAAGTGATTATTTAATGGATTTGGAACAAATTTGAATTTTAGCACAACGTATCATCCATAATCAAAGGGACAAACAAAGAGGCTTGAATCAAGTGATTGAGGATATGTTGAGGATGTATGTGATGGATAAACCATCAAAATGGGAAGACTGCCTACACTTAATAGAGTTTGTTTTTAACAATGGGTACCAAACATCTATAAAGATGAGCCCATTTGGGGCACTTTATGGAAGAAAGTGCAACACACCGGTAAGATGGGATAACCTAACAGATAGAGCTGTGGTTGGGCCAGATTTTCTTAGGGAAATGGAGGAGAAAATGTTGAAAATAAAACAAAATTTAAAGGCTTCCCAAAACAAGAAGAAAATCTATGCTGATAAGGGTAGAACTCACAGGGAATTTAAAGTGGGGGACCATATATTCTTGAAATTGAAGGCCAACAAAAGTTCTCTGAAGTTGGGAAATTGTTCAAAGTTGGCAGCTCGCTATTGTGGGTTGTTTGAAATAATATAGAGGATTGGTCCAATAGATTATATGATTGCATTGCCTGCATCTATGTCTTTTCATAATGTATTCCATGTATCATTGCTCAATAAATATATACCTGATTCTAATCATTTTATTGATTGGAATGTGATTCAGGTGGAGCAAGAAGGCGCTTTCCAAGTACATCCGGTATGCATTCTGGACCGGAAAATCAAACAACTTTGGAATCAAGCCATAGGGATTGTAAAGGTCCAATGGACCTAGTACGGTCCTAAGGATGCTACTTCGGAGCATGAGGATGCAATGCGGGTATAATACCCGCATCTTTTTGAATATTTTGGAAATCTGGCTGATATGTGTACATGATGCACCGAGGACAATGCATAAATAATGGGAGGGGATTGTAATACCCCTAGGCCGAACCCAATTGTAAATGTAAATGAAAATGTACTTAAGCTGGTGAGTTGTTTGATATCATTTTTGTATGCACCTTCCATGGTATAGTGCACACATGTACTGCGCAGTAAAATGATGAAGTGTGCACATTCCAGGATACCACGCGTAACAACTTAAGTGTGCGCAATTTTGAGTCCAGGGAGCCTTTGTGTATATGTTTTTTTTTATAGGCTGGTGAGCTAGTTTATTATAAGACAGAAGGCTTGTGTGATGATTAGGCCGAAGAGCCTAGATGTTAAAGGCCAGTGAGACTATTTTTGTAGATGTCTCATCATTAATATAAAATGCATCGCTGCGCGTAGACCGACCACGATAAAAGAGTATGGGAGACTAAACTCCACTAGTTAGGGAAAGGGGGGGGATACAAGTTAAGGAAAAGGGGCTAAGATAGGGAGATTAAGATAAAAAGGAATATTAAATTATTATTCCTTAAACTATAAAGTATGGATAATCATTTTATCCTAAGTTCTAAGGATGGGGACAAGTGGGCCAAAGTAGCTCCCAACATGACAAGTTTCAAGTTGGGAACATGCATACATATAGTTTGGACTTAGGTCATTTTTTGGGGGGGATCATTCATTCAATCATTCCATGATAATTCACTCACTGAGTCAGATGACCTCCATACCTTCATGTCACTACACCTGAACCTGTATATGTGCCCATACCTATTTGTGTACCTAGTTAGCTTGGGAGTTGGACTGAAGAAGCAGGTTGTCAGGCCCGTGGGATATTGAAGAGGAGGGTTGTCAGGCTCATGAGGAATCTCTCTAGGTGAGAGAATTGTTGGGAATTGATTTTCGAAGATGCTAAACTGTAGCTACATGACTCTAAGAATTCTTGTCCGGCTTGTTGCTGAAGCCCATAAAGGATGTGGGGAAGTCGAGGGACTGTTGAGCAGAGAAGGGACACACTTCCTAGGGTGGGACGTTCATGTGGTGAATGAGGGACTGTAGGCTGTTAGTTTGAGTTGGCACCTGTGACAAAGTATTTCCTATTTTTGAGATAGATTAGCCTGGTTAGGAATCCCTTTTCCCATGAGGAGTTTAGTCCCAGCTCGGGGGTGACCCACTATTGAGAGTAATGAGTAGTTTGGTCTAAGGCTGGGAGGTTCGTGGAAGGTTTTCACGCAGTTGGTGATATTCTTATAAAGATAAGTGTCAATTGTGTGTTAATTTATATGCTACATTATTATTTATGTGTTATATTTATGGACATTTCATGTCTATGTTGCATGCATATGTTTACTGTCATTTCCATATGAATCTGAGCATTTACATAATGTATTTGTCTGTTTTAAGTTTCATATATAAAGTTCCTCAAGAGTTTCTATGTGTATATGATTTAAGTTGCATATAGTTCGATTTTTTTTACGTGGCATAGCCCAGTTGGACGTTGGGGATGTTACATTGGAACTGGGAAAGAATGTCAATGGCGAGCTATGTCAACAAGTTAGGGATCCATTGGTAATAAAATGAATGCACACTCATTTTTCTTTCGTATGTCTTCCTCTAGACCCTCCCAAGGGGGCGTGACACACCCACCCAAGTCCTCTTGAAAACCTTGATTTGTTCTGAAGGTTCCCAAATACACAAATTTGAAATTATTTCGCAAGTGGTAGATAAAGAAGAGGAATCTCTACCAACAACCCATGGGGATAGGTCCTCCTCTTTCCCTCGGGAGCCTCCTTTAATCCATATTTCTTCTAGGTCACCTTTAGATAAGGTTGATATAGTTTTGAAGTCAAGAGAAGAAAAGAAGGTCATTTTTTATGTTCCTACGAGTGAGGATGTGGTTCTTCATGATCTGGGCCTGGAAGAAGTAGAAAAATTCAGGGATGTAGATGTTACTTTCCCAAAATCTAAAGATAGGGATCCTGAGACCGAGTTATCTATGGATTATGAGCAAGATGACATGGATTTTGAGGAAAAATTGCGAAGAAGGTTAGGATGATAGGCAACACACATAGTTCGATAAGAGCAAGTAGATAAGGACATTATGATGGTGTATCAACAAAAAATAGTCAAAATGATGGGGGTTCCAAGCCACCAAAAAATATAGGAAGCAATGTGGCATACAAGGGGGGATCTTCTCAAAACCTACCTAAATAATTATTTTAGTCTCCTAGAATTGCAAGGGTTTAGGCAATGACCCAAAATCAGTTGTTGTCAAATACTTAGTTCAAAATGAGAAGCCAAAAATACTCCTAATCTAGGAGACTAAAATGAAAGATGAAGAAGTAGGAAGAATAAGAAAGGACTTTGTAAATTATGTGAAGTTGTCATGGAATATTCAAGGGGGACCTATGGAGGCCTTTGCACCCTTTGGAATACAAAATAGGTATGCTTAGTATTTTCCTTTCAAAAATAGTAGTGGATACTAACTAAATTTGATTATGTGCATAGCGATAAGCATTTTGTGGTCAGTAATGTGTACAGGTCAGTTATCCCAATGGAAAAAATGTTTTTTGGAGATCTATTTTAAGTCTAAAGGATTCCGAATTCTTGATTGACTGTAGAGTAGCCAGGAATTTCAATGTCACTTGAAATAGTTTAGCGAAATAAGGTGATACCTTCGGTAGAGACCCATTTTTGTGAAAAAATGGAGGAGTTAATTGCAGATTGGGATATTTTAGATTTCAAGCCATTAAGAGGAAAATTCACTTGGTCAAATAAGCACTCTGGGCTTGGATATATTGCAACTTTTCTAGATCGCTTTCTTGTTCATAACAACTTTCTCTCTCAAGACACTACCTTGAGGTCCTTTATTTTTCCTTCCTTTGTTTATGATCATAAGCCAATCTCCCTCCATATTCATAAGGTTCCTAATTTTGGCCCCTTACCTTTTAATTTGAACGACATTTAAAAAACCCCTTACCTTTACATTTGAACGACATTTGAACAACCCATTACCTTTTCATTTGAACCCTTTGTGGCTCAACTATGAAGAAGTGGATATGTTGGTGGAAAATGCTTAGAACAATTGGATGCCAAGAACCCCTATGTACATATGGGAACAAAATTTCAAGATGGTAAATAAATCACTCAAATGTTGGGCTAGAGTTTCCTTCAATCCTCCATCCATGGAAAACTAAGAGATAAGGAAAAGGTTGGAAAATTTTCAAAAATATTTGGAGGATAATGAAGTCACTGGCATGTTACAACAAGAAGAAATTCAAATTCAAATTCAATTTCAAAGAACATTGAGGCAAGAAGAGGAATTATGGTGCCTTAAATCACATAGTTTATGGCTAAAAGTGGGTGATAGGAATACAATTGTTTTTCATAATTAGGCTCCATCTTAACTATCTAGAAACAATGTGGCAGAACTTACATTAGAGGATGGCACACGAGTTGTAAATTTTGACAGCATTAAGGTGGCAACTAGATATCATTTTTCTGCTCTATATACTCAGTAAGAAGAAGCAAAGGTATAAAATGTGAAATCAATGCTGGAATTGATTCCACACATTTTTACTCATGAGGATAATCTGGATCTAAATCAACCCATATATGAAGTTGAGACTTTTGTAGTGATTTGGAGCCTTGGTGTTGGCCGTTGACCAAGTTTTGGAGAACCTTGGTCATGTTTGACCAATTTTGGGGCTTCGACAGGCTGGTGGAAGGTGAAGCGCAAGGCAACGCAGAGATCGCGGGATCTCAGCGCCTTCTTAGGGAATTTTTGGGTTTAGGGTTTATGTAACGGGTATGGGATGTCGACCTATGGGTTTACCCATGTTTAGGCCCATTTTGTAATGTATAAATATATATCTAGGTGATGTAGGAAGAGGCCAGTGATCTAAGTGCTAGAGTTTGATCTATGTGACTACAAAGGGCTTTGTGCTTACTGTGTGTTTAGAACTTGCAAAGCTAAGTGAAAGTGATGGTAAGAATATTGTGTGCAACTTGTAAGAAGGTTTTGTCCTTAAACCTATCTCGGGGAAGGAGGATCCGACGAGGTGTGCGCAGATCTCCTGTCCTATGCGGTGTAGGTTCTTGTGGCACTGTGCTTGTAGAAGATTTAAAGAAGACAATAAAGAAGAGAAGAGTTGGTGGACGTAGCCCCACACTGGGGTGAACCATGTATATCCTGTGTTGTGGTTTCTTTGTGCATTATAGTTGTTATGTTATTGATGTGATGTGTGCTTATGATATATGTTAGATGCATCTGATATAATAATTTAGTGCTTAGTAATGTGAATGAATGCTAGATCTGATTTATTTCCATTTGCTGAGTGCTTGGAAGTGTTAGATCTGGTTGAATACTACGCTGCTATGTAATTAGGGTCTGGATCTGTGATGTAAATAAGGGTTAAATGATAATGAATATTAACTCCTAAGTTCTCTGTTAAGGTATTGTAATCACAGGTCTGTGTCCCAGCTAGGTTGCAAACACTTGAATCCTGCAACCCCCCCTGCATCTACCTCGGGTGAGACTTCATCTACTTTGAAGGTGTTACCGAAAGGGCCGGTAGTTATGGTTTTGTTCGTGCACTGCTGACGCGTTGAACCCTGGGTCTGACCCTGTGCCAACAAATGGTTCCGTTGCCGGGACCTGGAACTGTGATTGATGGGAACTGAAGAAAAGAGAAAGCTCTGTGTGTAGATCTGTTGCCCTAGTGAAAAATATTCTACTTGACTTGCGAAGCTCTGTACTAAGAAGAGAAGTCCGATCTGAAGAAAAAAAAAGGTAAGATTTTGAAGCTTTGTGCTCTGAGGAAAGTAAGATAAGTGGAATTTTTTATTTTGAAAGAATGGATCTAGG
>SNQJ01S0005484.1:135673-147646 GCA_010110895.2 Picea sitchensis | reverse complement strand
CCAGAACTTGACGAGGAAGGAAAAATCATATTGGAGCCTGAAGCCATCATTGACACAAGAATTTTCCAGCTGAGGAATAGATCCATTTCAGAGTATCTTATTAAATGGAGGAAACTACCGGCTAAAGATTCCACTTGGGAAGATGAGTCTTTATACATAAGCATCCAGAGTTACTCAAGCATTGCGAACAACACTTGTCTCAAGGGGAGGGGCATGTTAAGCCATAATATTGGCTCATTACCCCTTAATTGGGGCATATTACATTAGTAATGTAAGATGAATATGAGACAAGAAAACCATGAGACGGGCCAAGAAACTAAGGATATTATAAAACCCTAGAAAGAATCAGAGATTGTATTATTACATATAAAAGAAACCCTGAATGATCACAGAGATATCAACTTATCAGATATCTTAAAAGAGAAGGAGCATATAGAAACAAGAATAGGAGACTTCGACATAGACTGTGTTCTGGATGAGGAAACCCAGACAAATATCATGACAGAAAGAACTTGGGAAAATTTGGGAAAGCCTACTATACTTCCTTCATTAGGAGGAATATGATTATTTAGAGGAAAGATGATAACCCTATGTGGAAGACTTACCTAGACATCTATGAGTGCTCATGGAACTTCGACAGAAGAGGAATTTGAGATCATCAAATTTGTTGAGAACAACGCCCCATTTGCTATTTTTCTAGGAAAAACCTGGATTGAAAAAGATCAGATATGAAGGAAACAAGAAGAGGAGGATCTAGAACAGAACAAATAAGAACTAAGAGATTTCATGGCTAGGAGAATAGCACACTTACTGGAAGAATAAGAGGACCAGTCGAAGCTACTAAGGACCAGAGATCTGAACATCGAAGTTGAAAGAACATAGGAAGACTTGAAATACCAGTCTGTACAAGAGAGTAGAACACCTATGCCAGAAAGAGAAGAAGTATTACCCTGAAACCCTATAAAAGACCCTCCATAGTGAGAAGTTACTATGCCAAGAGGAGATAAGAATGATAATGGAAAGAGGAAACTAGTGAGTTAGATTTCAGGAAAGAAAGCTAGAAAGCTAAGCAAGAAGAAAGCAAAGTTAGAAAAAGTTATAGGAAGTACCAAAGAGGACTTCAGAGAAAGAAGGTTTGCAGAACTGGAACTTCACTGGGATATCATAACAACGAAGATTGTCACTTCCCCATGACAAAGTAATATGACCGTTGGAGGCATCCCGACCGTTAGAACGACGCTCCAGAATGGCTAGAAATGCAGTTATTGCCGAAATGTTCACCATTAGACCATTGGGACCGCACCATAACATATGGAATTGCATTGATTGAGGCATTCCTACCCATTGGAAGAGGATAGATGAACTTGAGTTACAAGCAGTGCTAAGCACTCCACAGGAAGTGCGAAATCTAAGAAAATAAATTGCGAGGAGCGCAATTGAGAGAATCAAGACATTAACCTTGGAATGCAAACAAATCAACAGTCGAAGTGTGTAGACCTACGAGCACCTTGCAGAGGACCCTTAGCTTAGGATACTAGAGTCACAACTTCAGGAGGTAAAACAATAAGAAGAAACAGTGCAAGTGAAGTTGAAGCTACTGTCAGCGGTCAAGAAGATGAAAAGAGCCCAGGAACAACACATGGTTCAACAACAAGCCGATGCCATTTAGAGTAAGGTCATGAAAGTGACCCAACGAATCCAGCTAGTGCAAGATGCAACTTGCATACTTTTTGAGGAGATTGAAAGACAAGGTGCACAAATATAACAAGTAGTCACCTCAGTTGAACAACGATTGGAAGAACCTGTCACAAAGAAGGTTATTCAAGAATTCATCGAGCAGGAGGCTCTGGCGAAGCAACAGGTCGAAGCAGCTCGAGCCAAGCTCAAGGAATTTGAGGTAGAGTTACCCAGATCAGAGTGACTCGGGACAAGTCACAGGTGAGTGTTGGGGGCCTGTTGGCCCTTGAACAAGTTTTGGAGAACCTTGGTCACGTTTGACCAATTTTGGGACTTCGACAGGATGTTCAAAGGCAGAGCGCAAGGTGAAGTGGATATCGCGAGATCTCGGCCCCTTGTTAGGAAATTTTAGGGATTAGGGTTTATGTAATAGGTATGGGATGCCGACCCACGGGTTTACCCATGTTTAAGCCCATTTTGTAATGTATAAATAGATATCTAGGCGATGTAGGAAGAGGTCAGTGAGCTAAGTGCTAGAGTTTGATCTATGTTACTGCAAAGGGATTTGTTCTTACTATGTGTTAAGAACTTGCAGATCTAAGTGCAAGTGATGGTAAGAAGCTTATGTGCAACTTGTAAGAAGGCTTTGTGATTAAACCTAGCTCGAGGAAGGAGGATCTGACGAGCTGCACGTAGATCTCCTGTTCTATGTGGAGTAGTAGGTCCTTGTGGCTCTATGCTTGTAGAAGATTGAAATAAGACAATAAAGAAGAGAAGAGTTGGTGGACGTAGCCCCACACTGGGGTGAACCACGTATATCCTTTGTTGTGGTTGATTTGTGCATTATAGTTCTTATGTTATTAATGTGATGTGCGCTTATGATATATGTTAGATGCATCTGATATAATATCTTAGTGCTTAGTAATGTGAATGAATGCTATATATGATCTATTTCCATGTGCTAAGTGCTTGAAGTGTTAGATATGGTTGAATACTGTGCTGCTATGTAATTAAGGTTTGGATATGTGATGTAAATAAGGGTTAAATGCTAATGAATGTTAACTGTTAAGTTCTATGTTAAGGTATTGTAATCACAGATCTATGTCCTAGCTAGGTTGCATGCACTTGAGTCCTGCAACCCCCCCTACCTCTACCTCGGGTGAGTCTTCATCTACTTCGTAGGTGTTTCCGAAAGGGTTAGTAGTTAGGGTTTTGTTGGTGTGTTTCTGAAGCATTGAACCCTGGGTCTGCCCCTGTGCCAACACTTGGTATAGATAAATCCTCAGGCCAGATGGCTTCTCCATATCCTTTTACATGGATTATTAGGATCTAATCAAACATGATCTTAAAATGACGTTGTACTACTCTCATCAATCTATAAGATTAGGGGTAACACACATTCATCTTTATTAGCATTAATTCCAAAGGAAGATAGTCCTTCTTCCTTTTCAAGATTTAGAAATATTTTGTTATGCAACTCCTCATATAAAATTTTAACTAAAATCAATTTTTCTTGACTAAAGAAAATTATGCCTTAGATTATTTCATCCAATCAATGCGGGTTTATGTATGATAGGAAAATCATTGATAATATTGTATTAGTGTAGAAGGATATACATTCAAGTTTTTCAACCGAGGAGAAAGGTATGATTATTAAGTTGGACATGGCTAATGCATTCGACCATGTAAGACACACTTTTCTTTTTCAAGTCCTCGAAAAATTTGGATTCAGTTCAAACTTCATTAAGTGGGTGGCTTCACGTATTAACACCCCCTGGATTGCACCTCTAGTTAATGGGAAGTTGATTGATTTCTTCCAAGTTGACAAGGGTTTGCATCTAGATTTACCCCTATCTCCTCTACTATTCATCGTTATGTAAAACACATTGATTCAAAAGTAGGAACATGAAAGAGTTGTCAGGAATATGTCAGGTCTTCAAATTGTTCGAGGTGTCAAAAGATTAAATCATTCGCAGTTTGTGGATGATACTTTGTTGATGGGAGGAGCATATGTTATCATAACCTTTATATTCAAGCAATTTTTGGACTCCTTTATTGATGCCTCTAGAGGATTCACTAATCATAAGAAATGCCATATCATGGGATGGAAGACAAGACTACAGGCAATGCAAGCAATATAAAAAAAAATTCAATTTCCACTTGCTAATAATTAGACTTCTTTTCGCTATATTGGTATTACCATTACTTTGAAGCATATTTATCTTAGGAATGGTTATGCATTATAGAAAAAAATAGCTTGAAATTAATTCAATGGGGATCTCAATGGTTAAATCCTGATGGTAAAGTTGTTCTTATCAAATCCATTCTTTCATCTCTGCCTCTTTTTTAGTACTCTGTTTTGTTATCTCCTTGAGGTATAACAAATCATATATTAATGTTGGCTAGGAAGTTCCTTTGGAAAGTAAGAAAGTCTAATGATTTTTTTTCATCTTGTCAATTGGAAGTAGGTTAGAAATCCCAAGGAAAGGGGAGGTTTGGGAATTAGAGACTCAAAGTTTTTGAAAATATTTATGGGTGAAAAAATGTTGTGGAGGCTTATCACAGGGGAGATTGTTGGGTGGAAGTGATTAATTTGGAAACAATATTTATTTGGATCTAGGTAGAGATGCTTAAAAAATCTACCCAAATTCATAAAAGGCTCTCCCATATTCAAACTTTGCAAAGAGGCTCTTCCTGTCATCAATGGAAAATAGACATGGATTCTTGGCAATGGTAAACTTATGAAATTGTGGGAGGACAACATCTTGGGAAAAGAGTGCCTCTCTTCTCAGGATGAATTGGCTCCCTTGCAATATTGGTTGGAAGAGAAAGGAATACACAATTTGTATGGCATTTCCTCTTGGAATTCAAACTTTTGAAATTGGATCAGTTGGAACTTTGTTTCGCCTCCAAATCCAATTCTTCCTTTAATTCAATCCCCTATTCATGCCTTGCATGGGTGTGCTCCATGACATAAGGATACAAAATATTCTCCAGGTTGGGGGGTCTCTCAATATATGGTAAAGAAAGAATACTTCTCCTTGTTGGAAGAAACAAATTTAAATCCACACTTAGCATTGTGGAAGGAAATTTGACACACTGATGGTTTGCTCAAATATTTTTTTTTGTTGGATTCTTGTCCATGGGAAAATCCTCACATCCGAAAAACTTAAAAGGAGAGGCATTGGTGGACCTTCACTTTGTATTCTAAGTGCTCAAGATGAGGAAACTATTCAACATCATTTTTCCAATTGTTTCTATGCCAAAGAAGCCTGGGTGTATACTCTTGAAGGATTACTCTAAAAATTACATTGACCTCATTTATGTGAGTAATTATTTTCTCAATGGAGGAAGAGGTATAGGGGGGATTTTAAAAGAAACCTTGCTTCAGGAACATACAGGAGGCCTTTCCTAAATACATGTGATGGAATATATGGTTGGTGCAAAACAAAATCATTTTCAAAGAGAAAGAGAAACTACCTAGACAAACAATGGCTCGAGCTATCTCTTTACCAATATCGACTCAAACAATAGGAAGAAATCCGAGAGGTTTGTGAATTAGAATGGATGAGAAAATTCAAAATTGAAACATTTCCTTCTCTGTTTGGTGGTAAGATGGCTTCGGTACCCAAATGGGAAATTAGAAAATCTAGTCAGCAATTTGAGGAATGGTTAGCTCAACAACATGCTTGTTCCCTCTCTGACAAAGCTTCTTGGAATAATCCTAGGCTGGTAGGTACAAAGGGGAGTCTTCTTGATCTCAGAGGGAGTCACATAGAATCATTTTATTGGGGAGTAGGCAATGTATCAAACAACATCGTTGAGGCATATGCATTGTGGGAAGGAGTCTGCATTGTGGGAAGGAGTCTGCATTGTGAGATATAAGACAATTACAAATATCATGATCCTTGGGGATTCAATGATGGTGTCTCGGGAGATAATTAAAAGATCTACGACAAATAATGATGCTTTCAATAGAATCATCTCCCACATTCTTAACCTTCTTGCATAATTTGACGAAGTGAAAAATTTCCACATCAAGCGAGAGATTAACTCCCATGCCAACTATTAGGCCAAGCTTGACCCTTATTTGGATGAAGGTTCAAATTACATAAATGAAGTTAGAGGGGTTATCCCCATTCTATAGTTCAACAATATTCAATCATAATGATCAAGAACAAGTGACAAATAATTTTGGATGGTGCTAGMATTCTTGTGTTGCTCGCACATATGGAAGGTAAAGGCAACATCAGAGTTATTCATTGTGGCTTGAGTGAAAATGAATTCAAATGTGGGATTCCTCTGGTTATGGATCTAAAAAATTCTCTAAGAGGTGTGGCTGATCAATATTCTGAAAAAAAATTTGGTTGTCTCATTTCTAGGTCACTAAGGTCGTGCATTTTTGGCCTTGATAGTTTGTGGGTGTCAACCTTCACTCGATGTTGGTTCCTCTTTGGGTTTCAACCAAGAATTCCCTGGTCTCGAGGTTCATCCCTCCTTTTTATGTTTGTGAAAGGAATTTTTCTTTTTCTAGTTTATTTTTCTCTTTTGAGGGCCTTCCCTTCCTGTCTCTTCTRTTAAAGTTGGAATTGGGGTTGTTTTTGTGGTTCTATGAGGTTTGGGATCCCTTGACATGAAGAAATTTCACAAGAAAACAACAATTCTCTACAACACATTTTGGCAAAAATGGTGGACATTGAGCAAGCAATAGCAAACATTATGAACCTACTAACAATTCAGACCTGATGAATTGATGGATTGGAAATTGACTGTGAATATCTTAGGTCCTTGGTTCTCCCCAATGCTCAAACTTAGCCTCAATAAACCAAGGAGCAACAATTTCTCATCATAGAGGTAATTCAGACAGTGATCTTGAGGGACATGATACAATGCCAATGGGAGTGGAATGAATTTCTATCCCGCCTGGTAGGGAACAAGATGTTAAGGACAATGAATCTTTTCATTGTGAATGTTTTTAAAAATACTTTTTTATTGAGACAATTTCTTAAATAAATCATTAGTCAATATGTGTGGAAATATTATCCGGAGAAGGCTCTAAATTTTTCTCTATCAGTATCAGGGAAATATTCAGGATTTGAGCCAAATTTTGTATCTCTGTATGTTTTTGTTGTTTTCTACATCATAGCCCCCTTATATTAATACAAATGTTCAATTTCAGTTAAAAAAACATGGTTATGGTTATGAAAGATTGCATTATATTTGTAATTTCAATCATAAACTTTATATAAAAATAAACTCATGCTCTTTTAGAGAGTAGAGTGAGAGATATAACCTACAATGCATTTGACATCTTTGTGAGTCTAAAAAATTTACGTTTATTGCAATTATTGTTGTTGATATGTGATCTAGGTGGATATCAGTGTCCACCCACCTCTTCCAACTGGTTCACATACAACTTTCATCTTGGCAGTTTCAGTTTTCATCTTGCAGTTTTTTTCTAGCTTTTTGGGTCGTAAACTTCTGGTTCCGTTTTGAGGCCCTAAACAACGTTTTTTAGGCCTGCCACAATTAAACTATAGATTCACTCAGAGTGTGATGACATAATGTCTAGTCCTCATATAGACCTTTCCAACTAGATATCGTGTGCCTAAAATGAATATCGTATGCAAAAGTTACGACCTCGGGAAGTTGATGTACCAACTTACCCCAATTGAGCCCACATGACTTTTGGCACTTCATCCCCTAGGGTTAGGTTTTTGGGTGTCTAGGGTTTTGGCATTCATGTTTGATGTAAAAAGGCCTTGGGAGCCTCATTGTACTCATCTTCTTATAGATAACCTGCCACCATTCTAACAAGCTTGTTTCAGTTTGCATTTTATAGTTTCAACATATTTCTTATTTAATAGAAGTCAAGTTTTACTATATCTTTGTTATTATTCACCGTGTCTATGTGTTAATATTATAGATTTGTGTTTTCATTTTGTTCTGCTCAGAAATATGGATCAATGGTATCAAAACAGTCTGCTCCTTGTCATTGTTTTAGTGCATGTCCTCGACGAGGTCAGGGTATAGAGAGTTGGGTCTTGAGATTGTTTCTCTTGACAAAAAATACTCTCGCATGCCCAAGAAACCTTCCATGGTGGGAAAAAATAAATATGATTGGACAAGAGATCATTTCAAAATGTTTCTCAAGGAATCCCTCGAGTGATAGAGGAACGAGATGATGGAAAAATTTGCACAAATACTTTGACGACTGCCGACAAGCGACACATCTACCTGAAATGAAGGTGCCACCCCTGTCAAGGTACATATCAATTTTTATGTTCCTATATTAGAGGTTCAAATAGATGCATATGTTGTAGATAAATGGATAAACATTCTAGAAGGGTATTTATCTATCCACAACTTTTCTGATAGAGAAAAGATTACATTTGCGCTCCTCAAGCTCGTCCCCCATGTCAAATATTGGTGGGAAAATTTCTATGAGAAAAAGGAAATAGAGGGATATAGATTATTTATAGTTGCACCCACTTGGGGTTTCTTCAGGGATGTTATTAAGGAAAAATACTACCCTGTTGGAATTTATGACGACATATATAGAAGACAGACCACATTGTGGTAGGAAAGGGACCAAACAGTGCCAAAGTTCACCAATGTCTTCCACACCTTTTGCACCAAGTTGGGTATCAAAGAATCTAAGTGACATTTGGTGCTCAAGTACCGTGGTGTTCTGCATCGATACATATAGACATACATACCATGGTGGGCAGGACCTATCGATATGATGTCAAAATCGAACAAAATCTTAAATAGAAGACATTGCAGTTTATGTCTGCAAACCCCTCACATCAGAAGTAGGGAAAAGGTGCCCCCAACCCACAGAAAAAAGGGCAGAGCAAGGATGGGAAACCTTAGGAAAACTAGTCCAAACCACAAACAAAGAAGGACAATGGGAAGATAAAGAAAGACACTGGGAAATGGTGCGAGTTCCATAAGAGCCCCTGGAATAACACCACTGAATGATGCTCAAAGAATTCATTGGTGGCCAAGGTGAAAGCCTTTGAATCATATGCAAGCTCTGACTCAGAGTCAAAACCAGAAAAAGGGAGACAAATTATTGATGCAGAACTCAATGCCACTATTGCTACCACCACCAATGTCCAACTCGATGAACCCAATGAAACATAGGAAGGTGAATGTCTATTTAATTCACAGATGTGGGTAAAGGGTACTATGCCACACTTCATCATTGATAAGGATATTCAAAGAAATTCATCTCAGCAGAGGTCATCAAGTGGTTGGATTTTTCTAAATAATCACACCCACATCTGTACACCATTAGGTGGCTCTGTGAAGGGAGAGATCTCTGCATCAGCCAACAATGTCTCCTAGCCTAAGGAAACAATCCCTTCAAAAATGAGGTATTGTGTGATGTCACACCCCTTGAAGTTTGTAATGTTCTTTTGGGGCAACCTTATTTATGGAAACATCATGTTCTATATGAGTCTAGGCCTTGTAGTGTTATTATTGCTTTGGATATGAGATTATACAGGATACTAGAGGTAGTCCCATCTACTGCCATTTCCTTGATCTTTGCCAAGAAACGCAGAAAGGTCATATCTGAGACTGGGAAGTTTGTCTTCTTCATGATTCACGCTTAGAGTGAGTGGAAGGTTTCATCCACATCCATGGCCTCTGTGACAGGTCTCTCCACACAATAGAAGCAAGTGGATAAGTTTGTTGCAGAATACAAAGACATCTTCTTCTCATCCACTGTGATACCTTTGCATTGTCAGGTCAAGAACTCAATCAATATGACCCCTGACGCACCAATATTGAATGGGACAGTACATCACCGCACTCTGTCAGAAAATGAGGAAATCAAGTGCCATATCCAAGAGATGCTTGAAAATGGGTACATATGCACAAACTCATTACCTTGTGGAAGCCAAATCAGGCTTGTAAAGAATAAATACGGGTCTTGATGACTCTGCATTGATTACCGTGCCCTAAATAAAATCACAGTCAGGAACCGGTACCCAATTCAATGAATTGATGATCTCTTTGACCAACTCAAGGGGGGAAAATACTTTAGTAATATTGATTTGAAGTCCAAATACCACTAGGTTCCAATAGAGAAGACCGATGTATGGAATACTGTCTTCAATTCCAAAGGATGATGGATGATATCTTGCAGCCTTTCACCAATTATTTTGTGGTAGTGTATTTGAATGACATCCTCATTTTCAACAAGAATTGGGCGGAACACTTGCAACACATTCTGCACACTCTGCAACAACACAAGCTATATGTAAATTTGGAAAAATTCTCCTTCGGCATGAACAAGATCCAATAACTAGGCTACTTTTTTGATGAGCATGGGGTGCATGTCGATCTAGCCAAAATACAGGTCGTCCGTGATTGGCCAACCCTGACCACACTCAATGAGCTCCAAATAGTCTTAGGCGTTTCCAATTTCTATCGTAGGTTTGTGTTGGGATTCTCCCACATTGCATTGGCCCTTATCCAAGTGACCACAGGTGGTGGTAAGGAAAAATTTGTGTGGGGCTAGTCGTAACAGAAAGTGTTCGATGATTTGACGCAAATCTTGTGCTCAAACCCGATGTTCTCATTACCCGATCTACAACAGTCATTTGATATTGAGACAAATTCTTGCCACTATGTTGTGGGCACAGTTCTCACTCAGCATGGACATCCCGTGGCTTATCATAGTGAGACACTATCAAATACGGTTCGTAAGTACCCCACTTACGACAAAGAGATGTACTCCATTTTATAATATTGCCGCCAATGGAGGCATTAAATTATCGAGAAGGAGACATTCATCCACATTGATCATAAGCCTTTGCAGTTCAGTAGAAACAAGGAAACTTATAGAATGACCGCCATCAAAAGTGTCCCACATACTTGCAACAGTTCCATCTGGACGTCAAGTATAATACATGGAGCACCAACTGCGTCGTTGACTACCTTAACCGACCTCCAGTTTCCACAATAACCACAATGCTAGATCCCTGTGGACATGAGACCTTCAGATGGCCCAACCTCTATGAGGGAGATTCTGACTTCACTACTACCTATCAAATACTAGGCACAAACATAACTGTCACTGATTTTCATCTATAGGATGGGTTATTGTGCCATTTGGTCCATCTCTGCATTCCATCAAGTGATCACACAAAGCTAATTTTGGAAGCTCACTATAGTTGGGTGGCATGACACCTCAGCATAGACAAGACAATGGCAGTGTTGCAACAACATTTCTATTGGCCAAAACTCTGACAGGATGTCAACAAGTATATCATTTCCTACACAACCTACGCCATTGCCAAACTGACCATTAAGAAACAAGGCATGTACACCCCTCTACCTACTCTCGACAGGCCCTAGGAATCCATCTTGATGGACTACACGTCGAGCCTTCCTTCAACCAAGCAGGGAAATGACTGTGTTTTTGTGTTTGTTGATCGATTTTCCAAGATGGCGATTCTGGTCTCCTACAAGAAGAGCATCACAACAGAGGCCACTGCCAAGCTCTCATTCGAACGAGTGTGGGTACATTTTAGGAAACCACAAACCATCATCTCTAACCTGGACAGTTGGTTCCTCAAGACATTATGGTCGAGCCTTTGGTCACAGTTGGACACTGAGCTCACCAAATCCATGACCTTCCACCCCCGAACGGATGGCCAAACCGAGGTCGTCAACATGATGATCGTGAATATTTTGCGCATGTAAAATTCCAAGCATCCATGAACATGGGATGAGAGTCTTCCCTATGTTTAACATAGTTGCAATAGAGCCATACATAGCTCAACCAATGACAACCCCTTTCAGGTGGGGTTGAGATTTCAAGCATTGGGTCCCATGGATGTTGCACTACCCCTTGCATCCAAATAGGAAGAATCATCCCACCCGATTCATTGAATGAATGCAACACATTTGCCAATAGGTACATGATATTTTGCAGAAGTCCAATGCCAAGTACAAGCAACTCCATGATCAACACCGAGTGCCACATAAGTTTTAGGTGGGAGATAAAGTTTGGTTGCACTTGCAAAAATAATGCCTTACACGACCCCATTGAAAGTTTTGTCCACTCCGTTATGGAACTTATACCATCACCAAGGATGTGGGTGACAATGATGTTGAGCTCAACATTCCCCCCTTGCTTGGATTGCATCCAATGTTTAATGTGAACCTCCTTCGACCATACTCTCCACCATTATTGGACACCTCACAAGTAGCAGAAAAATTGACACTGATAAATCTCAACCTTGATTGCATGGAACAAGCATCCACTGATTAGATTGT
>SNQJ01S0005484.1:95877-134856 GCA_010110895.2 Picea sitchensis | reverse complement strand
TAGGGTAAGGTTTTTGGATGTCTAGGGTTTTGACATTCATGTTTGATTTAAAAAGGCCTTGGAAGCCTCATTGTACTCATCTTATTGCGAATGAGCGTAGTCATCACATCTCTTCTCAAAGATAAGCTGCCACTATTCTCGTAAGCTTGTTTCAGTCTTCATTTTATAGTTTCAACATATTTCTTATTTAATATAAGTCAAGTTTTACTGTATCTTTGTGTTAATATTATATATATGTGTTTTCATTTTGTTCCGTTCATAAATCCAAATCAATATGTTTGTTATATTGTTGTATTTGTGAGTGACTTGTTTTATACTACATCTAAATTTCTTTTCTTTAACTGAAAATAAGATAAGTTGATTTGTTTTATGTCACATACAAATGTCTTTTCCTTAAATGTAAATATGAAAAAAAATTTATTATCACACTTGTTGTTGGCCCTTGGTTATGGAAGGAAGCGAATAAGAAGGAAGAAAAGGTGAAAAACGAACTTCGCAGGAGACACGTGACTATCACTGGGTCGAGGTAAGCAAAAGAGAAGAAAAGATGGAGCAAAGGGAGGAAATGCAAGCCGTTGGAAGAGGAGATCAAGGATGACAGATCAACAAGGAATATGGATTGTGGAAAACTCTACAAGTGGGAAAATCCACCGTTGGATGCTTTGGAGCACCACGCGAGAAGGAAGGAAAGACAGGCTGGCGAAGCTCGAAAAAAGTAGGTCATGTTGACCTAGGGTTTTAGACACCTAGGGATTTGGCACATAGGTTTCGGCCTAAGGCTGTTGGTGAGGTGTTGTAATGTATAAATAGAGGTCTAAAGGGCCTAGGTTTGGTTGGTAATTCTGCAGTACAATATTGATGTTGATCTAGCTATAGTATTGAGTGAGGGATCATTGTATTGAGAGAGAGAAGTGCTAAGAGAGAGGAAGCCTTCTGGTATTGTAAGATATTCTATTGTGTGCGAAGGTCAAGTCCTGCAGCTGGGTGCGCAAGGAGGGGAGAGAAAGAGAGAGAAGAAAGAGGATCTACTAGCTGAGAGCACAGATAAGAACTGTATGCTTTACCTTAATAAATCATAAGCACAGTTCTATGGACATCGCCCTAGGGAGAGGGTCAACCACGTACATCTGTTGTTGTGTGTGTGATTGATGCTTTGATCTCTATTGTTGTTATATTGTTACCTACCTTATTATATTATATTAAATCTATAGCTGTGAAGGATAGATCTAGCTTGTTGAATGATAGATGCATGATGTATTTCTATTGTAATAGATCCACTTGATATTCCCATGGTTGTAGACATATCTATCCTACAACCCCCTCATCTTTAGAGGAGATGGATCTGAAGATCTTGATCAACACTAGTTCCTGTGTGAGGCCGTATGGAACATTAAAAATATTACTGACGAAGCTGTCAAAAGAAACCAGTTTAGCACTACACTAAGAGACTGCACGTTGAGCTGGTACATGAAGCTTGTCCAAGGACTTGCATAGCCTAAGACATTGAATGAGATCAAGAACACACTGATTGAAGATTTTATGAAACCTAAGTTAGAGTCCCAATGTATTACAGAGTGGAAAGAGATCAAGCAAAAGGTAGCTGAACCTGTTTGGGAGTTCGATCAAAGATTCAAGACCCTCACACGAAGATTGACCTTTAAGATCCTGGACGAGCAGAAAAAAAAATGTTTCATCGCTGCTCTCTTACCACATATCAGAGTCCCCCTGATGCAACAAAAGATTGCTTCATAGGTAGAAGCAGTGGAGATCGCCATGAAGCTTGAATCAACCCCTATGGGAGAATACAGCTCAGGTATGAGTCAGATCTTGAGTTAGCTAACTAGTTTGTCTCTATAGGTCGAAGACATGAAGAAAGACAAGGGAAAAGACAAAAGAGAAGACATCTGGTGTGTTAGATGCAAATCATAAGGTCATGAAAAGGAACAATGCCCTCTATTCAATGAATACTTGGCTTTTGGAGCTCCAAGCCCCTTAAAGCAAGTCACCTTACTGTGGTGCAAAGTATGCAGAAATCAACATCGCCCTGGTGAGTGCTATTAAATGCAGAAACACGTTCAGACACCCACAAACTTGTATTTCACATTTTGTAAATCAGTAGGGCACGACAATAGAGATTGCAGAGCTTATGATATCATGCATGAAATATCAAGAGACATATACAAGATCCAAGGTGAAGTACATCAAGAAGGAAACAATGCGCAGTATAACTCCCCAGGAAGAGGAAACTTCAATCCTCATGGTGGATACAAAGGATGAGGACGAGGAGGAGGAATGGGTCAAGGCCAAGGACACATAATCTGTTATAACTGTGCACATCCATGACATCTAGCAAGGGACTGTCATAACCCTTCTACCACTTGTAATTATTGCAACTCCTTCGAGCATGTCATAAAGGACTACCCTGTGATGCTATCCAAGTTTTAGGAAAGACAAGGACCCCCGCAGAACCCACAAGTGCAATTGATATATGTTGAACCTCACAGAGAAGGCCCTAGAGTCACTATTATTGCTTGAGGAGGTGCTACCACGGGAGCTGATAGAACAGCCCAAGGAAATATAACAAAAGACTCAGGCATCAGGAAAGATGCAGAGAAGACCCAAAATTTTGATGCGAAGAAAGAATGAAAAGTCTGTGAGGAAGCAAGGCAAGATTTCAAAGCAGATCAAGGTTCTTCCTCCAAAACATGACCAAAAATCAGGGAATATGGGATGCCTCAAGAATTTGATCAGTCGGCTTCTCCAAAAGGAGGAAAAGAGGTTAGTAAGCTCATTGAATTTTTATACACGTGTATTAAGTTAATTCAGGATAAAAACGCTGTGCAAGAACTACAAAAATTAATCAGGCAGTATAAGCTAGGGAAGATAGACCCCTTACTAAATAGGGAAATACAACAAATTGGTAAGAAGAGAAGGAAAAATAAAGAATTACATTTGAATGCTCAAATAAGAGAGTATGATATAGACTATGTGGTCCTCTACTTAAGGTTGGAGGTCAATGTCATGACGAAGCAAATTTGGGCAATAATGGGAAAACCGAGGTTGATCTATTGCCCTATCAGACTTAGGATGGCTAATCAACAAGCTGTTATCCCATTCAGACGATTGGAGCATATCCCGGTGGACATTGAYGGAGTTAGTACCTTTGCATATTTTGAGGTAATTGAAATTGTTGATGRCAACTGCCCTTACCCTGCATTACTAGGAATTGATTGGGCCTTCAACAATTCCACTATTGTTGATTTGAAGAAAATACATATGACATTTGAAAGAGATGGACTTAGGGTCATTTCACCCTTAGATCCAAATGAAGGTCCGCGATACACAGAGCCCATCAGAGAAGAAGATCACACATACGAGTTGGAAAACATCTACAAACTAATAGCCAAACAACAATATTACATCAACCCTACAAATGATGGGAATCTAAGCTGGAGAAGTGACAACGCGTGCTCATCAGATTCAAAAGAAGCACTGGATAACTAACAGAACCAGATGTATGAATTATCTACCAAAAGATGTGCTAGAGTAACTAGAGAAGTTCATTGGATCGACACAATAGTGAGTAACTTACCCACATTTGATGGTCTAATCCCTTTAGAAGCCTTTCTATCATATTTCGAAACAAGTTTACTAATACAACATAGATTGTTGGCAATGGATGAGGCCCTGAAAGCCACACCAACAAGATGGTGGGGGACACATAAAAGCAATATCACAGACTGGACCCAATGCCGAACCTTGATGACAATGCGGTTCTCAGCTCAAGCAATAAGTTACGAAGTAAGATATACCGGTTGAAGTTTCCCAAAGGACCACGTGCAAAGCTATGAAGAGGCCTGGTGTGACATTCCTTGAGAACAATGGGTGCACAGATTCATTAACACACTAGACACGACCCCTGTCAACTGGTACCTTCAAGCAGAGATGCGCCTCGTCACTACAAATTGGGAAGGTATGATTCATAATTTTGTCACCACCTTTGCATTTGAAAGAAAATATCCTTTATTAGACCAAGCATTGCATATCATGAGAAAGAAGGTATTCAAAGAAGTATCTAGCCTCCTTATGGAATAAGAAGAGGATGAATGGACTGCACCTCTCCAGAAATTGCAGAGTTGCTACAACATCAATGTTGATGATGACGATGATCCTAGGAAGGTAAACATCACTAAAACATAAGGCCAAATAAATGTGGAAGGACAAGGAGTTGAGCTACCATTTATTGGTCAACTAATCAAGATTAAAAAAGTCAACATTGGGACAGAGGAGACACCGAAGCTTGCTAATGTTGGAGATTATTGGGATGCTGCTACCATTGACAAGATTACAGAGTTACTGCATGAGTATTAGGAATTTTTTCTGACCAAKTTCATTGATATGAAGGGTATCAAAGGTCCTATGGGAGAAATGAGGATCCCTTTGAAACCAGGTGYGAAGCCATTCAAGCAAAGACCCTACAGATTGAACCTGAAATATAAGGAAAAAGTGAAGATTGAGATCGACGGAATGCTGAAAGCCGGGATTATTGAACCTGTCGAAGAATCAGAGTGGATTAGCCCTATGGTCATGCAAGACAARAAGACAGGAGAAATCAGGATATGTGTGGACCTTAGAAAGTTGAATGATRMATGTCTGCATGATCCTTTCCCTACACCATTCACTGATGAAGTATTAGACAACGTGGGAGGCCAGGAGGTATATTCTTTTACAGATGGATTTTTCAGGATACCATAAGATCCATATTGCTAAGGAGGATCGCCACAAGACCACATTTGCCACAAAATGGGGATCCTACCAATATAYAGTAATGCAATTTGGACTAAAGAATGCCCCAACCATCTTTTCCAGGGTRGTGGTCGAAGMGTTCAAAGAATTTTTGCATAAATTTTTAGAAGCATATTTTGATGACTAGACTGTGTTTAGTTTGTTGAAAAATCATATTGAATGTCTAAGGCTAATGTCGGATCAATGCAGGCAGTGTCAAATTTCTTTGAAACTGAAGAAATGCATCTTCTTCTCACCATTTGGAGTGTTATTAGGCCATATTGTATGCAAGCAGGGATTGCTGGTTGATCCATCTAAAATTGAAATTATAGTTGATTTTCCACTTCCTACTTCAGTCAAACAACTACGCACTGTGCTAGGACATACTGGCTATTACATGAAATTCATTAAAGGCATGCCCAACTCATAACACCAATGGAAAATATGTTGAAGAAGGACTGTCATTTTGGCAGGACAGATGAATGCTAGCAGAGCTTCGACACACTGAAATAGAAGATGGTCACTGCGCCCATTCTGGTTTTTCCAGATTGGAGCAAAGAGTTTCATGTACACGTCGATGCGTCTTCTATTGCATTGGGAGTAGTACTAGCACAACCGAGAGAAGGAGAGATCGAACACCCGTTATATTTTGCTACCAGGAAGCTATCTACAGCTGAAATTAATTACACCACTACCGAGAGAGAAGGATTAGCCATGGTGTATGTGTTGCAGAAATTCCGATACTACTTGTTGGGAGGACACTTTAAAATGTTTACAGATCACTTCACGCTGAAATACCTGGTCAACAAGCTAGTGTTGGGGGGGAAAATATGCATATAGATTCTTCTATTTCAAGAATATGATTTTGAAATCATAGTTAAGCCAGGAAGAATGAACAAGGCTCCTTACCACTTTTCGAGGCTGGAACATGGCGAAGAACCCACTAGTTTGGAGAAAACATTGTTGGATGCACAGTTTCTCACCATTAGAAATATTGATGACCACTTTGCAGACATTGTCCAGTTCCTGTCAACAGGAATGACACCTAGTGAGTATACAATTCCTCAGAAGAAACAACTCGTGGTGCGCACTGCAGACTTTTCACTTATAGTTGGTCAGCTATACAAACTGGGACCTGATGATATACTAAGAAGATGTGTTATGGAGACAGAGTGACCATTGATCCTTGAAGAAGCTCATGAAGGCATCACAAGAGGACATTACATAGGAAAACAAACCGCGCAGAAGGTTCTGCGAGATGGCCTTTGGTGTCCCACCTTACACAAAGATGCTAAAGATTATGCCAAAGCCTACGATGTATGTAAGAGAGGTTGGAAACCGTCCAGAAGAGATGAAATTCCATTAGCACTGCAGATGACCCTACAAGAATTTGACAAGTGGGCCATTGACTTCATGGGACCTATAAACCCACCAGGAAAGTGCACAGGAGCAAGGTATATCATTACTGTGACATAATACTTAACCTGATGGGCTGAAGCCAGAGAAGTTAAAGACTGTAGTGAAACTACAACTGTGCGTTTTATATTTGATGAAATAATAACCAGTTTTGGATTCCCTAATATCCTTATGAGTGATCAAGGTACACACTTCATCAATAATACAGTTGAAGCCCTGACTGAAGAATTTGTAGTCCAACATTAGAAGAGTACACCTTACCATCCACAAGAAAATGGAACAGTTGAAGAATTCAACAAGATCTTGGAGACAACATTAACAAAGATTTGCATTATGAATAGGGACGACTGGGACTTAAGAGTACCTACAGTACTATTGGCCTATTGAACCACTTGCAAGAAATTAACAATGCAGAGCCCTTTCAAGTTGGTTTATGGTCTTGAAGCTGTTGTCCCAATGGAATATTGGTACCAAGCTTAAGGATTGCTGCATTTACAGGTATGGATGACACTAATGCTATTCAGGAAAGACTCTCACAACTAATTGAACTGGAAGAAGACATATTCATTGCAGGATTCCACCAATAGGTTCAGAAGGAATGAGAGAAGGCATATCATGATAGGCACATCAAGAAGAAGGCACTCAAGCAAGGTGATTTAGTACTGGTGTATGAAAGTAAGTTTATAAGACACCTAGGGAAGTTCAGAATGCATTGGCTTGGACCATATGAGATCACCTATGTTACAGAAGGAGGAGCTGTGCAACTGAAAACATTGAAGGGAGAATGGAAGGAAGGATTGGTGAATGGGAGTCGACTAAAATTGTACTATGACAACCAGCTACCTCGCATTTCTCGGTAAAAACAGTTGGAAAAGGGTCTAGGTACTAGGTGCAGTTGAAACTGGGTACCAGACACATAAAAGAAAGTCTTCACAAAAAGGGAGAGGAGACATAAAGCAGAAACCAAGGCTGCCCTGCGCAGTCCAAAGTTGAAGCAAAACAGAAGGATCGGATCCAAGTGCCTCAGGACAAGGTACAGGTGAGCGTTGGGGGCCTGTTGGCCCTTGGTTATGGAAGGAAGTGAAGAACAAGGAAGAAAAGGTGAAAAACAAACTTCACGGGAGACACAGTGACTGTCACTGGGTTGAAGTAAGCAAAAGAGTAGAAAAGATGGAGCGAAGCGAGGAAATGCAATTCATTGGATGAGGAGATCAAGGATGACAAATCAACAAGGAATATGGATCGTGTACAACTTAACAAGTGGAAAAAGCCACCATTGGATGCTTTGGAGCACCGCGCTAGAAGGAAGGAAAGACAGGCTGGCGAAGACCGAAAAAAGTGGGTCAAGTTGACCTAGGGTTTTAGACACCTAGGGTTTTGGTATTTTAGGGCTTTGGCACCTAGGTTTCAGCCTAAGGTTGTCGGTGAGGTGTCGTAATGTGTAAATAAAGGTCTAAAGGGCCTAGGTTTGGTTGGTAATTCTGCAGTACAATATTGTTGTTGATCTAGCTATAGTATTGAGTGAGGGATAATTGTATTGAGAGAGAGAAGTGCTAAGAGAGAGGAAGCCTTCTGGTATTGTAAGATCTTCTGCTGTGTGTGAAGGTCAAGTCCTGCAGCTGGGTGCGCAGGGAGGGGAGAGAAAGAGAGAGAAGAAAGAGGATTTGCTAGCTAAGAGCGTAGATAAGAACTGTATGCTTTACCTTAATAAATCATAATCACAATTCTGTGGATGTAGCCCTAGAGAGAGGGTGAACCACGTACATCTATTGTTGTGTGTGTGATTGATGCTTTGATCTCTATCACTGTTATATTGTTACCTGCCTTATTGTATTAGATCAAATCTATAGTTATGATCTGCCCTTGTGCCAACACTTGTAATCCATGACTTATTTTAATATTGTGTTTAATAAGGTACATAGTTTACTATTTTATTTGGTTGTTGTTGTGGCCATAACAACTCCCCTTACTTTTGCTTGGTCAAGCTAAAGGAAAGCCCCCCTATTTAAAATTTTATTTTATTGTTTTGAGTTTTATATTGTATATATGCATTTTTCATTTTAGTTTTGTTGAGATTATTTTGTATATATTTATGTTTTCTTTTCAATTTTATGCTTTTGATCTTTATCTAGGATTTGCAAGAGTTTTGATGAATTGTTCTTTGGTTTTCTTTTCAATTTCATGCTTTTGATCTTTATCTAGGATTTGCAAGAGGTTTGATGAATTGTTCTTTAATTAGATCAAGTACTATTTCGATGACTTCTTTTTGTTAATAATTTGGTATTTGATTTGCAACCCATTTTTTGATTCTTGATGTGCATTAGAAACTTTAAATCCATCACCCCTTAGCATTTTAGCCTTTAGATTTAATGATTGCTGACAAAGAAAACCTAAAATTCAACGTGTATCCAGATATCTAGAAATATGGATTTCATTTTATTCATTAATTCTTAAATCTTCTGGATCATTTATTTTATAATCCATAATCACCTCATGACACAGGTTTTCGCTTTACCAAATCAATTTCTTGGATACATTTTTTCCTATTTGATCAACAACTAGTACTGTTTGACTTCATTCGGATTCAAGTTTTCAATTATTCTGGATTCCATATTTGAATCTAGATTTCAAATTAATCCCATATTTTCATTAGCGGCATGTACATATTGAGGTAGGTTGAAGCTTAAGATAATAAATGGTGTGGATATGTTTATGCCTATTCAAGCAATGGATAAGATTATTGACTTCATCTAGATCCGAGTTTTTATTTATTTGTAATCTTCTCACATTTGATATATTATGGATTCTAGATTTCAGTCTAGACTTCATATTAATCCCAGATATCCGAAATATGGACATCCATACTTTCATATAACATGCATTTAAACAAATCCCATATATCAGATTTAAACCTTTACGAAATCCAATTGGAAGTTTACCACCTGTCCACCTAAAACAATTCCTCTGACCATGAACTTGACATGTCATTCTAGGAAGTTTATCACCTGTCCACCTAAAACTAAAACACTTCCTCTGACCATGAACTTGACATGTCATTCTAGGAAGTTTACCACCTGTCCACCTACAACTAAAACACTTCCTCTGACCATGAACTTGACATGTCATTCTAGGAACTTTACCACCTGTCCACCTAAAACACTTCCTCTAACCATGAACTTGACATGTCATTCTAGTATGATGTGGTGTTTTATATGGCATCCTATGTGGCATCTGAAATCTGTATTTTCATTTTAATAATCTCATTTACCTCATCCTTGATTCCATATTTGCTACATTATAGCAACCAAAATTTGACTTTACTTGTCCTCTGTAGAGTTGCACACTTTCCCTGACCACACACAAACTATAGTGGGATGCCTTTACATTATAAACCTATGGAAAATAAATCCCAAGATGCATGTGGGATAAGTCATCAAGCTTGAAAATTGATGGTTAATATTTCCTCTACGGGGTGATCAACGATTGTTGAGTCATGAGATTAAAACAAGGATTGTGCAACAAAAACTCCAAATTTGATTAAGAAATTTCATAGGGTTTTCATTATAGCTTTTGAGACGCTATAAACAATTGATTTTGCAATTTTTGTATTCATAGAGTCTTATTTATGAAATATTGTGTAATTTCATATTGGACTCAATTGTTGTGTTGGTTTCCTTATGTTTCATGTACTATATGGTGTGTGCTGAGGATATTGTGGTGTTTCATTGGCTCCCCTACATTTTCCATTTTTGCATATGTAGTTGTTGGATTGGATAGTTTTGTGTTCTTGGTCAATAATGGTTTCATTGGTTGGTGATGATGGTGTTGAGTTGAACCAGACTACACAAATTAAAATCGTAGTGGAAACCATGCCACATTTTGCTAAGGGCACTAGCCACCAAATCACTGAAGAAGGGGCACCAAATCACTCAAGAAAATGCCAACAAAACACAATAGAATGGTCATGATTTTATTGCAAATGAGTTCACAAATTTATAGTGGAAAGAGGGCATGTTTTCACTTAAAACCTTGCCACCAAAGTGTAGTGGTAAAGAAACAAATTGCTGAAAAATGAAGCATGAAATCACTGAAGGCAAAGGCAAAAAAACACAGTAAAAGGGATCACAATTAGACTGACAATGATCATCAAATCGTAGAGGTTTTTTTCCAATGAAATCGTTGAGAAATTGGTTCATGTTTTCACTAGGAAAGCATGCCAATAGTCTGGAAAGAGACATGCCATGGTTTTTTTGAGTAGATATGTGCCACTAAATTGCATAAACGTTCCATGAATTCGTTGAGATTTGGGCCACAAAATATGGAAAATTGAAGCTTCTTCTTCATTCTTTCTTGAAGTAAATGCTATTAAAAGTCAAGGAAATTATATATATGGACTGGCGAGCTAGAGTTCCATGTGTTGTAGTCTCACACCCATGATTGTTGTAAGTGCGTATGTTCATTGAATTTTCTTGATGAATAGGAAAAGATTGAATCTGTGCAACTCTAGGTGTATTGGGTGATAACCTCCATCAAACATAAACACTCTAGAGTATGAGACACCAAGACCCTCTATTATCACTTCTTCTAACTTCACAAATCGGTGTGTTATAGCCTTAATATCCACCCTATAGGTAAGAGAAGAAACCATGAGAGGATAGAATCCCAAATAAATCTTATGCCTAAGTATTGAACCCTTTTTGAGCCCTTATTGACATCCTCATAGGTCACCTAGTGGACAACAAGCGAGGCCCTTGCTGGACACTAGTGGCTCTTCAAGCGAGGCACTGCTAAAATTCTAGAATTGAGGAGTTACGAGGTGATAGGTGAAGGATGAGTTGGATATTCATACCAAAATCCTAGGAACTCACATCATTCGAGTCTCTAGTGGCCTCTAGAATATATAGAAGCTTCTCCCAAGCCTCCTTCAAGAGCTATATAACAAAGGAAAGCCTTGGGAAAGGGGAGAAATAATGGAATGGTAATGATATTCTACTCAACTACAGAGGTGTCCATCAACACAATCGAGAGTCAGTGAGCCTATCCTGACCAAGGATTTGCTAGGAGAGGCAAGGATCAAGGAGAATAAAGGAGGATGCATCTTCAACAAGTTGAGGTATGAATTAAGATGTATTCTCTATAATTTATTAATAGATCATTTGGTTTTCCCTCGTGAATGTTTGTATTTTATGCATATATATTCAGATCTGGTTTATATTGTTATAGATCAGGTTAGATCCAATTTAGATATGGGATTCTAACACTAGGAAGACAAAGAAAAACGATATTGTTTTTTCTTTGGTGTGCAGGAATTAGCTTGTAGAAGCTGGAGCTGAAACTTCAAGACTGCAACAACCAAGAATACAATAAGGACAACCTTCAGGAAAAGATATGACATTTTCCCAACTCCTTGTGTGTGATATTAGTGCTTGTTTATAGGAGAACCATAGGAAATATATCCCACTCATGTCTAGGGTTTCTAGGAAAATCTAGATCTTATTGATCTATTTAGTGATATCCTTGTGAGAAAAAATCCCATAACATATCGATGACTCCCTTAAGGATTGAACCCAGAATATCTGGTCTATCTCCCACTGATAACGTATCTCCTATCAACATGATTTACTAATCTACTAGTGGATCCCTTTGGTCTTCTAATCCTTTGGTGCTACCTTGTCCCGAGGATGTTGATTCATATGGAGGAGCATCCATGCCACTCATCTTGGTAGAGATTCTCGATCAGAACAATACCATCAACTATGATGATACTGGTCAGGAACTCCATCCTCATATGGAGTGTGATCAACCTACTTCACCCAAATGAGATGTTGACTCTCCAAGTTCACATGG
The DNA here is from genome assembly GCA_010110895.2 of Picea sitchensis. Lineage (NCBI taxonomy): Eukaryota > Viridiplantae > Streptophyta > Pinopsida > Pinales > Pinaceae > Picea > Picea sitchensis. The sequence goes on along the minus strand of SNQJ01S0005484.1, from coordinate 122,808 downwards.
CATCCTAGATTTAGATTTTCCTTCAGAAGAGNATCAGAACAATACCATCAACTATGATGATACTGGTCAGGAACTCCATCCTCATATGGAGTGTGATCAACCTACTTCACCCAAATGAGATGTTGACTCTCCAAGTTCACATGGCATCCTAGATTTAGATTTTCCTTCAGAAGAGCCCATCCTAGAAGTAATGGCTTCCATCGATAAGCTCGAGGAAGATGAGCATCATCTAGAATCCATCCTCCCTAGCTTGGAACTGGAAAGAGTTAACATGACGAGTCTTGACCCGATACTAGGGGAATTTTATAGGGCATCCATTAGAACCCCCAGTCTCAATCCTTTTCCACCTCAGTTTTCTTTTTCAGAACTTTCCACAAAATTCTCTACTACCCCTTCCCTCGAGGATTCACATTTCGTACTTCCTTCATGTCTTGATGGTTCCCATAAAGGAGATTTTGTATATCAAAAAACCACTCATGATGAGTATCTTCAAATGCAGACATTCCCCCTATATGGTGATCCATATGATGCTGACATCAGTCCATGAGTTCATTGGTTATGAAAAGGATCCTTGGCTTGAGCCTTGCAATGGGATCTACTTTGTGTAAACCATCAAGATGTGTAGTGCCTTGTACATAGGTGTGTGGTGTGAGTGCTTTTTGATCCAGATTTTATGAGCAGAACGAAATGAACACTTATTATTAACACATATACACAATGAAAAATAATATAGATACAATAAAAATGGCTTCTATTCAATGAAGAAATATGTTGAAACTGTAAAATGTAGATTGAAAACAAGCTTGCTAGAATGGTGGTGACTTATGTCTGAGAAGAGATTTGACGACAATGCTCATTCACAAGAAGATGAGTACAGTGAGGCTATGAAATCATTTTTACAATAAAAATGAATTCCAAAACCCTAGACATCCAAAAACCTAACCCTAGGAGATGAAGTGCCAAAAGTCATGTGGGCCCCGTTGGGGTAAGTTGGTACATCAACTTCATGGGGTTGTAAATTTTGCATACGATCTTCTTTTAGGCGCATGATAGCCCGTTGGAAAGGTCTATCTGAGGAATACACATTATGATGTCAAAGTCTAACTTGTTTATAGTTAGACTATGGTGATCCCTAAAAACGTTGTTTAGGGCCTCAAAACGGCCCCGAAAGTTTAGGACCCGAAAACTAGGAAAAAACTTTCAAACTTCCAAACTGCCAAGATAAGCCAGTTGGAATAGGTGGGTAACCATCAATATCCACTTGGATCAATCCTCCCCCCTTAGGAAGCATTGGTATCCATTGCATCGATTTCCCCCATAAGATGAGGAAATTTCTGTTGAAGTTGGCCCTAGGTGAGTCACTTGCCTTGGTACAGGAGTTGCCCTACTTTGACAACCCGGTAAATATGGATCCTCTACTAGTGAGTTCCCTTTACCTATGTGTCCAAGATGTGATCATTGGATTCCTATTCCAGGCAGGCGTGGTTGATATTGTTTGCATAGGGGCAGACCCAGGGTTCAACGCTCAACAATGCACCAACAAAACCCTAACTACCGACCCTTTCAACAACACCTGTGGAGCAGGTGAAGTCTCACTTGAGGTAGAAGTAGGGGGGTTACAGGATGCAGGTGTCTGTAACCAAGCTGGGACACAGATCTGTGATAATAACACTTCACATGGTTCTCTACTAACACTTAGAAGATGAAATGCATTAGTTCATTAGCTTTATTAACATCGCAAAATGTGCCCAAAGATAGATCAACACAGTAACGATAAATATTAAGCACTTCAACCACTTAGCACATAGCATTGAGTTAGATCTAACATTCATTTATCTTAACACAAGTAAATCACTAAGAATCAATAGATATATCTATCATACATAATAATCAAAGCACTGAGTAGATTCATAACATAAACAACACAGCACAGAGAAAACCAAATACACAAGATATACGTGGTTCACCCCAGTGTGGGGCTACGTCCACCAACTTCTTCATCTTATTTATTATTCATCAATCTCTTACATTCCGCGACTCCTGTGCATTAAGCCACAGAGTTGAGCTTCGCGTAGGACATGATATCTGGGCACCAAGCACCAAATCCTCCTTCCAATCTAGGCCGAGGCACATAGCCAACTTTCTATCACGCACAAAGCCTTACACATAGACATTCCCTTGCACAAAGCCAATTGAACTACTTGCACTTAGCCACTTATTTTCTCTTCTTCTACCATACATTCTTACTTATTTATAATTTTAAATTCCCTTACAATAAGGCCTAATCATGGGTAAACCCCATTAGATGACATCCCATAACCCATTACAAAAATCCTAAAGAAACCCTTACCGGGTCCACATAGCTGGAAAAATAAGTGAGATATGTGATCTCAGCTCTGCCTAGGCGCTCCATCTTCGACTAGCTTGTCGAAGTCCAAAAGTGGTCCAAACCTGACCAAGGTTTCCTCAAAACTTGGTTGAGGGCAAACAAAGATCTATTGGTGTCAATTGTTATGCTATCTCTTAAGTGTCCAATAATGGTGGAAAATATGGCCGAAGGAGATCCACATTAAATACTGGGTGCAAGCCAAGGAAGGGGGGAATGTTGATCTCAAAAGAATTATCTCCCATAGCCTTTGTGATGGTGTAAGGTCCATAGTGGAGTGGACAAAACTTCCCATGGGGCCCTGTAAGGTGTTCTTTCTGCAAATGCAACCAAACTTTGTCTCCCACTTGAAACTTGTGTGGAACTTGGTGTTGATCATGGCACTACTTGTACTTGGCATTGGACTTTTGTAACATATACTGAATCTATTGGCAGATGTGTTGGATCCATTCAATGAACTTGTTGGCTTTTTTAGCTTCAGTTTGAGCATGGGATGATTCTACCTGGGTGGTCACAAGGGGTAGTGCAACATCCATGGGACCCAATGGTTGAAATCCCAACCCCACCTGAAAGGGGTTGTGGCCGGTTGAACTCTGTATGGATCTGTTGTGCAGTTGTGCTTGGAATTGCACGTGCGCAGAATATGCATGATCATCCATTTTGTTAACACATAGGATGTGCAGGAGTCAAGGTCTAGAAATATGATCAGAGTACAATTACAAAAGTCTTTCATTCATGATGGTGGTTGTCATCATTAGCAGAAGAGGGAAATTTTTGGTCATATATGTCTCTTAGTTTAAAGCCTTATGATGTATTTGTTACATGTTGTCATCATCCAAATAAATCTTATAATTATTTCTTGTAACTACTGTATGTTGTTGCAAACTGTTACATATTTTCTGCACTGCAAACTCTTTGCACTTATCAAAATCCGACAATATTGGTATCCTAAACTTTGGCAATCTTCAAGTTTGTTATATTATACCAAAAAGAGAAAATTGCAGTTTCCTCTTGCAAAAGTAACCTCATCCACTATATTACTGTGCACTGCGAACTTAACAAGTGTGCTAAAAACCATCTATTTTACAGAGAGTTGCTTCAATTTTTGCTTGTCTGTAGTTTCATCCAGTTGAATTTATGTTTTTCTTTTCTCACTTCCTACTTGCATCCTTTTCATCCTCACACTATTGTTGTGCATAAATTATTCATTCAAGTAAACCCTAAGTTGTTCCATATCTGTAAACAAACCCTAAATTTTATGTTTTTATTACATATCTCACAACAAATTGTCATAAGAAGACTCAGGAGGCAACTTAAGGATGCAAGAACTGAAAATGACAAATTGAAGAAGGAAAATTTGGAGGCCCAAATCAAGATAAAGGATATGTTAGACCTATATGAAGAGACTATTGATAAAGCAAGATACATGGATAATAGGTCTCTACCCCTTCATACGAAACTGAAGAATGTGTATAAACATAAGATATCTTGCCAAGCCAAGATCAGGAAATTGAAAGCATAGTTCCAACGCTTCAAAGAGAAGGTAGCAAAAAAGAATCTATATATATTGGCTAAGGTGTCTACTAGAAGGAGTACCAAGAAAATATGAATATAGAACACTATTTAACATCAACATCGTTTTTTTCATGGTTCACTTTTTTCATACAATTATAACCTGAGTAACGATTTTGGGTCTTGAGATACGATTACCATATTCATATGATTTCTAAAGGTTAATTCATGTTTCAAGAGGTTTGTAGCAAGCTATGGAAGGTTTTTTCCAAATTATTATGCAATTTTTAAATGTTGGAATTGTTTTGGAGGTAAAAAGGAACCTACATGAAAGTTCGCAGCACGTGCTGTCAAAGGCGCTGCGAACTAGTAATTTTGGGACAGCTTGCAGCAAATTGGTACACAACAAAGTTATTTTTTCATCATAACTTTTAAATCATGATATGGGTTCTTCTAAAATATTTTTTGGAGATTAATCATAATATTTTGGACTTTCTGACCGAAAATCAGCATGACCCAGTTCGTCGTTTGGGAGAAAAGTTGAAATCATCATCTATAGGAAAGTTTGCAGCAAATCCTGAAATTGTGCTGCAAACTCTAACAGTTTGATAAATCCAAGATGTAAGAGGGATACCACCTATCTGAGGGGGTTCAAATGGTTTCCTAGGAGGTAGTTGGACATGAGTTACATGTGTTCCATCACCAGATCAAGCAACATGACCTATTTCAAAATGAATTTATCACAATAGACAAGATCCCAAAAAATAGGTGCTAGGTGGATTTTATGTTTCACCTTGTTGTAACATCTCCTAAAGAAAAGGGAAACCAATGCAACCACTTGGGATTCGACCTCTTTAGAGTAGTAAGGATTGATACACTATATATAGTAGTGGTTTTGTTGAGGAAAGGGTTAGATTCATGATCCGAGAGAGGATAAAGATGGAGGAGCATTTTAGCTGCTTATTTGTAAGCTTGAGGACCTATTTGTAATCACATTTTTCTTCCATTAAAGATTCATGAGAGTTGTTTCTCATATTGTATTCTTTGTTTTCCATTTCTTTTGTTATATTCTTACTTGAATATATTGCATGTTTTGAGGATCAAAAGTTTCCTTTGTTTAATGGATCCCTGAGCAACAAAGGATCTGTTGTAGCTGGCATGCTAATTATTGTTTTTGTTCAAGCATTTTTCAATCTATTATGCAGAGAGTATCTTTGTTTAGTATACATTATTCTTTTTGTTCACTTTCCTTTCTTCTAATCATCATCATATAATCTCTTAACCTAATATTTAGCTTGATTGCCTTCAATTTTCAGAGTGGTTTTGACCCCATGCCCAATGGTAGATCACTGATCTACAGTCAGAGTGTTGCCCTCTTTCTTGTTCTTTTTTGCTGATCCACATTGTTTAAATTGATTTACTTTTTTAAATTATGATGGGTATGAGGCTTGTTATTAAAGAAGTCTAAGAACAACTCTTGGTGCTAACATTTTTGGCGTAGTTTTCATGGACGAAGTTGAATATCTTCACTGGGAGAACACCACTGATTAGATCCATCTTTTGATGGTGAATTGAAGTTGGAAATATTCAGATTGCATCATTCACCTGGAGACTCCACTCCATGAAGAAATTCTCTATTGAAAACTTCATTGATTCGGGACGACAAAGGCCATGGAGTTTATCTTGGCATAGAGGTTTTCACCTCTCAATTTTTCAGTTGTCCCTAGTTTTCCAAATCTAGTTCCTCCTCCATCAGATTGGATGGATTATCTTCTTTTTTTCAAAGAAGAGAAGGAGGATAATCATGCCCAACATCTTGTTACATTTCATCAATGCATGTATCAACTAGGAATACTTCACGAGGATGTATTGATGAAAATGTTCATGTACTCTTTAAAGGGTGATGCACGAGAATGCTATTTTTCTCTTCCTGCTTCTAGCATATCTTCCTTGAGAGATTTCCATGTTGCTTTCAAAAAATGTTGTAAAAGGTATTATTCTGCTGACATACTTCTTGAAGATTGTTGTGAACAATTTGAGTCTTGTAATCGGTAGACAATAGAATGTATATCTTGTGATGAGATTTATGAAGATCTTATTGAAAAGGATATTAAAGAAGAGTTAGTTCTTGTAGAAGAAATTTCAAACTCTTCTATGCAAGAGGAGCTTGAAATTAAAAAAAAATAATGATATTGAAGATGATAACTTGGCTGAAACAAATGATGATGAACCATTGAATAATCCTCATGTACACTCAGATGGCTTTGTTGAATATCAGGAACATGTAGTTATCCTTTATTCTGGAAATGTTGAACAATAGATTCAAGATTTCATGAAGTCTGAACATCATATCCTTAAGCCAGAAGAAGGAGAGATCATCGATGTAGAGAGTTCATTTTCTTCTTATGGATCACATTGAAGATTCAATTTCTGCTTATCTGCAGTTTCATCCATTTGAATTTTTGTTTCTCTTTTATCACTTCCTACTTGTAGCATGTTCATCCTCACACTATTGTTGTGAATAAATTATTCATTCAAGTAAACCCTAAGTTGTGCCATCTCTATAAAAAAACCCTAAATTCAATGTTTTTATTACATATCTCATAACAAACTTTCATAAGAAGACTCAAGAGACAACTTTAGGATGTAAGAACTGAAAATGAAAAATTTAAGAAGGAAAATTTGGAGGCCCGAATCAAGCTAAAGGATATGCTAGACCTATATGAGGAGACTATTGAAAAAGGAAGATACATGGCAAAGAGGTTTCTACCCCTTCATAGAAAACTTAAGAATGTGTATAAATAGAAGAGAGTTTGCCAAGTCGAGATAAGGAAAATTGAAAGCAAAGTTGCAGCCCTTCAAAGAGAAGGTATCAGAAAGGAATCTAGATATATTGGCTAAGGTGGCTACTATAAGGAGTACCAAGAAAAGATGAATATAGAACACTATTTCACATCAACATCATTTTTTTCATGGTTCACATTTTGTATACAATTATAACATGAGTAATCATTTTGGGTCTTGAGCTAAGATTACCATATTCATATGATTTCTAAAGGTTACTTCATGTTTCAAGAGGTTTGTAGCAGAATCTGGAAGGTTTTTCCCAACTTATTATGCAATTTTTAAAGGTTGGAATCACTTTGGAGGCAAAAAGGAACCTACAAGAAAGTTCACAGCGTGTGTTGTCAAAGGCGTTGTGAACTGGTAATTTTGGGACAATTTGTTGCGAATTAGTACACAACAGAGTCATTTTTTCATCATAAATTTTAAATGCCGATCTGGGATTTTTTGAAATTTTTTGCGGAGACAAATCATAATATATTGGACTTGTTGACCAAAAATCAGTCTAACGCAGTTCGTTGTTTGGGAGAAAAGTTGAAATCATCATCTATAGGAAAGTTTGCAGCGAATCCTGAAATTGCGCTACAAACTCTAAAAGTTTGATAAATCTGAGTTGTAGGAGGGCTGCCACCTGTCTGAGGGGGTTGAAATGGTTTCATAAGAGGTATTTGGACATGAGGGAAATGTGTTCCATCACCATATCAAGCAACATGACATGTTTCAAAAGGAATTTATCACAATAGACAAGATCCAAAAAAATAGGAGCTAGGTGGATTTTCTGTTTCACCTTGTTGTAATAACTCATAGAGAAAAGGGAGTCCAATGCAACCACTTGGGATTCGGCCTATTTAGATTAGGAAGGATTGATACACTATTTATAACAATGTTTTGGTTGAGGAAAGGGTTGGATTCATGATCCAAGATAGGAGAGAGATGGAGGAGCAGTTTGGCTGCTTATTTGTAAGCTCGAGGTTCTGTTTGTAATCACATTTTTCTGCCATTAAAGTTTCATGAGAGCCGTTTCTCAGATTGTATTCTTTGTTTTCCATTTATTTTGTTATCATTTTTCTTGATTATATTGTAGGTTTTGAGGATCAAAGGATTCCTTTGATTAATGGATCGCTGAGCAACAAAGGATCTGTTGTAGCTTTCCTATTAATCATTGTTTTTGTTCAGGCATTTTTCAATCTATTCTGCAGAGAGGATCTCTGTTTAGTATACCTTTTTTTTCACTTTCCTTTCTTTTAATCATCATCATATAATATATTAACTTGATATTTAGCTTTATTTCATTCAATCTATTTTGGCACAGGGGCATACCCAGGGTTTAATGCTACAACAATGCACCAACAAAACCCTAAATACCAACCCTTTCGGCAACACCTACGAAGAAGATGAAGTCTCACCCGAGGTAGAGGCAGGGGTGGTTGCAAGAATCAGGTGTATGCAACCTTAGCTGGGACAAAAATCTATGATTATAACACTTAGCAATCACCTAGCATAGATTATTCATCAATATTCAACCCTTATGATACTTCACAGATAGCATAGAGCATCGCAGTATGTACTTAGATCTAAGATAATTCAACACTTAGCCACAACAAGATAGATTAGATTTGATAGATCAAGCACTAAGCATCTTACATACCATATCTAACATTCATTCATATCTCAGAAGAACAAAACATAAATAGATCTATCTAAACACATCAAAGCACTTAGCATAGGAAGAGACAAACACATCAGGTCGAGGCACATAGCATAACACACAGATTTACCGTTGTTCACCCCCACCCTGGGGCTACGTCCACAAAGTATTATTATTTATTAGCTTCAGTTAATTAGGTTACAACACAGAGCCATCCAAATCCCTCTTTGCATAGGACAGAAGATCTGCGCAACTCGCTAGATCCTTCTTCCTTGCATTACAACACTTAGCTTCCTATAGCAACCTCACAGTAACTTGCACTTAGCCTTGAAAGTCTTACACAGTTCGCACAGAGCACTTATTCAACATCACATAGATGCACTACCAATTGCACTAAGAAATCACACCTACTTCACATCTATTTATACATACAAAAGTGGGCCTAAGCGTGGGTAAACCCATGGGCCAACATCCCTTTTCCATTACATTAACCCAAAACCCTAAGAGGACCCAAAAACGGGTCTAGCTTCCACGATTTCCGATTCACGTTGCACTCCATATTTGACAAGCTGTCGAAGTCCCAAAAATGGTCAAATATGACCAAGTGTTCCCCAAAACTTGGTTAGGGACAATAGGCCCCCAACACTCACCTGTGACTCATCCCGAGTCACTCAGGTCTGGGTAACTTTGCCTCCAAGGTCTTGAGCTTGGCTCGAGCTTCTTCAACTTGTTTCTGCGCTACTGCTTCTTGCTCAACAAATTCATGAACAACCACTTCACTGATAGGTCCTTCCAGTTGCTACTCGACTGTAACAACTACTTGTTCCAGTAGTGTTCCTTGGCCTTCAATTTCTTCAAACAGTAGGTAGGCCACCTCCTAGCTCGGCTGGAGTTTCTTGGTGACTTCCATCACTCTATTCTGCGTAGTAAGAACGAGTTGTTGGGAAGTGCGCTATTCCTGGGATCTCTTCATCCTCTTGATGGGCGACAAGAGCTTTAGATGTGCCTATACTGTATCTGTGTGCTGCTTTTCTTCCTAGAGTTGGGACTCCAGTTTCTTCAACTCTGGGTCTTCATATAGTTGTTCATATATATGTGCCTTTCTGCTACTTAGCTGTTTACATTCTGTAGCAAGTGTTTTAATCCTCTCGACTATGCTCTGAGAATTCAATTCTCGCTGGTCGTGCACTTCTTATGGAGTCTGTGGTATGGTCTGAAGCTCTAATTCCACGACCCTTTGTTGAAGTTGCTGAATAACTTCAACCAACTTCATCACTTTGTGCTCTATGGGCTCTTCAGCCTTCTGCTCTAAGTTGGTCACAGAGTGAAATTCTCTGTTGACTTGTTCTTCAATTCCTATCTGCTTTGCGAGAAACTGCTCTTTCTCTTTTTGGATCTTTGCTCTGTCTTCTTCAAATTTTTCTTGGAGAGCATTCTTCTCTTGTTGCACAGCTTGGCATTGTTCAATAATTTCCTTCTGTGCTTTCTTTAGGGATTGGGTTTCCTGTTCTTTTTTTTCTTGAACATGTCGAAGGTGTACTTTGACTGTATCAACAATATTGTGGAGATGAACTAATTCATCTCCCACTTCTATTGTTCTTTTTGGCAGAGGTGCAGTAGAGATTGCTTGGCTAGACTAGAGTGCTTGCTGTACTCCTTGGAGCGCAATCTCAATTTGGATATACTTTTGTTCTTGCTTTGCCTCCTACGTCTTTATGATTTCCTTTGAAGCATCATTAACCGATACAACAATCAAATCAAAGTCATCCAATGTGAGGGAAATTCACATCTTGGTTTCTTTCTGGAGGAATATTTAAGAGGTGAGACCTTTCTTTTCTTCGATGAGTCTTCTTTGTCGCTAGGTGATGGTACTTTGACTTTCTGTTGTTCAGTTTTTGTACCTTATTCATCATCACCTTCTTCATCTGGTGTAATGGAATCCATCCTTACAGATAGGCTGTCAAAATCTTGGACTTCTTCAGTCTTCTTCATGATCTTTGCTTTCTTTGTCTTACTGGGCCCAGGTATATCCTGCGTAGTTCCGGGGATGTCGACGTCGAACATTTCTGTGGGGTCTGCTGAAACAAGGAGGTCTATAGACCATTCCTTGGTGATCTCTTCTAGGTCTTCTTATACTATCTTATAATAGGATTGAAGCTATTCCTGGTGCTCATCAGCACGTGGGGTTAGGTATATAAACTGGCGGTCTGTGCTGAACTTTATCAGAGGTCGAAATCTCTATAAAGTGTTTGGGGTTATGCAAGGTTCACTCCTTATGGATTCTTTCAATTGGTTATAGTACACATGGAAAATGTCATTCAATTGCCATTGCTTGCTCATGTCGTTTGAGTACCATAATGTACTAAACTTCGTGGATAGTGGCTCAAAGGGGTCAAGGTCTGGGAAGGTTGCGCCTTCCGGTAGATCCCATGTAACAAAAGCAATAAATACTAGCAACCATCTAAAATGGAATTCATGCCCCTGATCTTGGGCTTCTCTATAATCAATCTCCAGTTGATTCACCAGGTACTTCACCCAGTTCATATGTAGTCCCTCTGCTCACTTTCCTGCGAGGTCAACTATAAATCCATATACTTGTGTTGGTCGATTCTTGTGTACCAACTTCCCTGCGATCAGTTGGCATGTGAGGCGCACTGCGCCACTTTCAATAGAAGCTACCTTGTAGCCTCTTGCGCCTTTCTCAACATTTCCATAGGCTTCTTTGATCTTCTGCACAAGAGAATGGTCTGCGGTCTTTCCAGGATAGTACTCATGAGGATCAGGGCCCTATATTCTAAGCCCAGTGATCCTATTGATTAGCATCGGATCAACAGTTATGCGACGATCTAACCACATGTATCCTCCATGGTAACTTGCTAGCAATAATTTTACACAAGCATTCACCTCTTGGTGTCTGCTGAAGTGCGATATTTTCATAACGTTGAGAAAAGTATACTGTGCGAGGTTCATCGTCCATTACTGAGGGATGAGCTTCGAATTCTTTCCCTTGGTTCTCATCAAGTACTTATATGGGGTGAGCATGCTATAAACTTTACGGTCCCCCAGGTTAAAGTCACAAAACTTCAACGTTGTAACCTTGTCTTGATCTGCGCGGTAGGTGCGTACTCCTTTTGGTAGATATGTAGTGACTAGGGTGTATTCAAAGTCTCTAGGGATACTGTCCCTATTAATATCACTGCTCAGAGGGGGTATGTAAGTTGGTAGAATGGATGGCACTAAATTCACATTGGCTATGTCGTCCTTATGCTTAGTTCTTCTCTCTGTGCCAACTCGAGATGTTCTTGCTCAAGCAGTCGATAGGGAGGCTTGCACTCCTCTCATCGATGATGCTTGGACTCTGGTGAACATTCTTCTTTCTGACATGACTCTCTTAGTCATTAAATCGATAAGGACCTTTGTGACGGATTCCTCAAGTGCAGTGAGCTCGTCGGACATACTCACTCAGGAAAGATAATCGGGGTCACGATGATCTAAAAATACTACACTAGGATGAACAATCTACTTGCAATGATCACTGTAGACCATAACTAGTTCTGCGGGCTTTGACTTTTCAGTTGGAAAAAGTGTTCTTTGGGCATGGCGCGATGATCTAAATAGGAAATTCGTCAACAGTTTGCTTGTAATGGGTATGAGGCTTCCATGAACGTTGATCCATCCGTTATGGCGTGGTCCAATGGTCTGGTGGTGATCTTTTAATTCTTTTCTGTCCGTTCGGGGCAGAAGTCGAACGGGTATATCAGTCCACTGGCTATATTGCTTCACCACGGTGAAGTTCCATATGTCGCTCTTCTGATATCCCGACGAAGCTCAATTCCTATGATTTTTCCTTCTGCGGAGTTTCCTCTGGAATCTTTTGTAACTTTTCGATCTTAGCTCTCTTTTTACTTAGCTTCCTAGCCTTCTTTCCAGTGAGCTTCGTCTCGGTCATCCTTTTTCCATTATGATTCTTATCTTCTCTCGACATAGTCACTTTGCGATGCTGAGATTATTTCTTTAGATCCAAGGGTAATACTCGTTCATCATATGGATTAGGTATTTCAGTCTTCTGTGGTTCCTCTAATTCTCTTATAGCTTCGACATCCAAGTCCCCGGTGTTCAATAGCTTAGATATGTTCTCTTGTTCTTCCATCAAGTAGGCGATCCTTCTAGTCATAAATTCCATGAGTTCTTGCTTCTTCTGTTCTAGGGCTTCCTTTTCTTCTTTTCTCCGGATCTGTTCTTTTTCAATCCAGATCTTACCTAACAGAGCTGAAAATGGGGCATGGTCCTCAATAAATTTAATAAATTTGAATTCTTCCTCTTTCGAAGCTCCATGGGTACTCATATCTATCTGGGTAATCCTGCCACATAGGGTTACCATTTTTCCTTTAAACAACCCTATTTTTCCTAGTGAAGGAATCATAACAGGCCTTCCTAGGGTTTCCCATGTACTTTATGACATAATGTTCATATGTATTCCCTCATCTAGAGCACAATAAATGTCGAAGTCTCCTATTCTTACTTCGATTTTCTCCTTTTCTTTGAAGATCTCTGACAAACTGGCATCTTTATGTTCATCCAGGTTTTCTTTCATTTTCAGTAACATAATCTCTGATTCTTTCTGGGGTTCTTCTATAATCTTAGTTTTTTGATCTCCTTCAGAGTTTGCTTTATCCATATTCATCTTTTCAATTCTAGCAATCATTCTAGGGAAATCAAGTACTTCATGGTCCATAGCCTTACAACAGAGGCAACTAGGGTTTCTCCCAGGGCATTCCTTAGCAATATGTCCTAGTCTTCTACAACTGTAACAAAGAGTTAATCCTCTCTTTCTCTTCAATGATCCCTAACTTTTCTTGTACTTCTCGCTAGGGTCATAATGGCTAGCCTGCAAAAATTTATTTCTAGGATCCTGCATCCATTGGTTAGTCAGAAAATTCTTTCTATGCATAGGTATAACATATCTTTCATTATTCTTATTATATTTATTCATATCAAACATTCTTTCATCTAACAATGCCATAGTTTTCAAGCTAGGACAAAATCTATCAAGCATACCTGAATCAATACTTTAGAAAAAAAAAATTCACTTCTTTTACTTCTACAGGGCACCAAGCTTCTAGATCTAAGAACTTTTAACTATTCTTACCTTTATCAGAGCATAGAGCTTACAAACATTACTTCTTTTCTTTAGTATCAACCTCTTTTCTTCCATATCTAACTTATTTCCTTCAGATCTGTCCTTCCTTCTTTAGCATAGATATTTTAAAATCAAGTGGATCACTGTGAACTAGGGCATAGATCCACGCACATAGCTTTCACAATTTCAGGATGAATATTTGGACAAGGCTTCTTCTTCTCAGTTCCTAGCAATCACAGTTTCAATTCCTGACAACGGAACCATTTGTTGGCATAGGGGAAGACCCAGGGTTCAACGCTACAAAAATGCACCAACAAAACCCTAGCTACCGGCCCTTTCGACAACACCTGCACCCTAGTTACCGGCCCTTTCAGCAACACCTGCGTGAAGCAGATGAAGTCTCACCCTGAGGTAGAGGTGGCTGTGCGACTCAGGGTGTCTGCAACCTAGCTGGGACATGTAGATCTGTGATTATAACACTTAGAAATCACCTAGTATAGATTATTCATCAATATTCAACCCTATGATACTTCAGATAGCACAGAGCATCGCAGTATGTAAATACCTCAGATTCAAGATAATTCAACACTTAGCCACGCCACAACAAGATAGATTAGATTTGACAGATCAAGCACTAATCATCTTACATACCAGATCTAATATTCATTCATATATCAGAAGTAATAAAACATAAATAAATCTATTTAAACACATCAAAGCACTTAGCAAAGGAAGAGACAAACACATCAGGTCAGGCAATACAGCACAACACACAGATTTACCGTGGTTCACCCCCACCCTGGGGCTACATACACAAAGTCTTCTTTATATAGTCAATTAATCAATTTACAACATAGATCCATCCAAATCCCTCTTCACACATGACAAAAGATTTGCGCAGCTCACTAGATCCTTCTTCCGCAAGCTACAACACTTAGCTTTCTATAGAAGCCTCACAGTAACTTGCACTTAGCCTTGTAAGCCTTACACAGTTCGCACATAGCACTTATTCAACATCACATAGATGCACTACCAATTACACTAAGCAATCACACCTACTTCACATCTATTTATACATACAAAAGTGGGCCTAAGCATGGGTAAACCCACGGGCCGACATCCCTTTCCCATTACATTAACCCAAAACCCTAAGGGGACCCAAAAAGGGGTATAACTTCCCTGATTTCTGCTTTGCATTGTGCTCCATCTTTGACAAGCTGTCGAAGTCCCAAAAATGGTCAAATATGACCAAGTGTTTCTCAAAACTTAGTCAGGGCCAACAATCTACAGAGTGGTTTTGACTCCATGCCCAATGGTAGATCACTGATCTACAATGAGACTGTTCCCCTCTTTCTTCTTCTTTCTTATTGATCCACCCAATTTAAATTGATTTAATTTTTCAAATTTTGATGGGTATTAGGATTGTTCTTAAAGTAGTCTAAGAACAAATCCTGGTGCTAAAATAGTAGACAACCTCGATTTGGCCATCTATCTCGGTGTGGAAGGCAGTGAATTTGGTGATCTTGGTGTCCAACAATGACTAGAGGCTCAACCAAAATGTGTTGAGGAATCGACTGTTCCGATCTAAGAGTATCCCAAAATGAACCCACAATCATTCAAAGAAGAGATTGGCATTGGCCTCCATTACGATGCTCTTCTTGCAGGTGGCTAGAATCACCATCTTTAAAAAGAGATCAACAACCACAAAAACACATTCATTTCCCATATTGGTGGACGGAGGCCCGACATGTAGTCCATTGAGATGGATTCCCAGGGCCTGTCAGGAGTAGGCAGAGGGGTGTACATGCCTTGTTTCTTAGTGGTTGGTTTGGAAATAACCTAGGCAATGAAGGACCTGATATACTTGCTGACATCATGTCGAAGTTTCGGCTAGTAGAAACGTTGCTGCAACACTGCCACTGTCTTTTCTACGCCGAAGTATCCTACCACAGGACTATTGTAGGCTTCCAAAATGAACTTTGCTTGCTCGCTTGATGGAATGAAAATATGGCCTACATGGCATAAAAGCTCGTCCTGAAGATGGAAATTAGTGACAACTGTGTTTGAGCCCAACATTTGGTAGGTGGTGGTGAATTCAAGATATTTTTCATAGAGTTAGGGCCATCTGGAGGTCTCATGGCCGCAAGAGTATAACACTGTGGTGAGTGCCGTGACTGGAGGTTGGATAAGGAAATCGGCAACACGGTTGGTATTTCCTATCTCATACTTGATGTTGAGGTGGAACTACTACAAGTATGTGGACCACTTATGATGGCGATCATTCTGCAATTTTCCTTGTGTCTGCATGAACTGTAGTGACTTATGATCAGTGTGGATGACAGTCTCCTTCCTAAGAATGTAATTTCTCCACTGGTGGCATGATTGCACAATGGAGTAAATTTATTTGTTTAAATTTGGGTACTTATGGATGAAATCTAATAGTGTCTCACTATGATAGGCCATGGGGTAGCCGTTCTGAGTAAGAACTGCGACCACAACATAGTCTGAATATCTGTCTTGATCTCAAAGAGCTATTGCAGATCAAGTAATGAAAGCATTGGGGATGAGCGCAAGCATTTCTTCAAATCATTGAACACTTGTTGTTGGGATAGGCCCCACAAAAAAATTTCGTTACCACCACCCCTTGTTACTCGACTGATGGCCCATGCAATATGGGAGAATCCAAACATGAATCTGCGATAGAAATTGGCAAGGCCTAAGAAGCTCTGAAGACCAGTGAGCATGGTTGGGGCTGACTAGTCACGAATGGCCTTGATCTTGTCTAGATCCACATGCACACCATGATCATCAACAATGTATCCTAGGTATTGGACCTTGTCCATGCTGAAGGAGTATTTTTCCAAGTCGACATATATCTTTTGTTGTCGCAGAGTGTGTAGCACTTGCTGAATATTTTGCAAGTGTTCCGTCCAAGTCTTGTTGTAGATGAGGATGTCAGCCAGATACACCACTACAAAAGAATTAGTGAAAGTAAATTGGTCAAATATATGGAATTCTTGAACCTTGACAGTGCAAAGGTACCCGAGTAGGTGAAAAGAATATGTCTTTGTATTCTTCCATGACTTTCTCTACTTTCTTCTGCTACATGGAGAGGTCGGTCGCAGAGGCCATGGATGTGGTTGCAATATTTCGCTCTCTGAGAGAGAATCATGAAGAAGACATTTTTCCCAGTTTGAGAGATGACCTTCCCGCATTTCTTGGAAGAGATCAGGAAAATGGCATTAGGTGGGACTACCTCAAGTATCCTGTACAATTTCCTGTCCAAAGTAATAATAACACCGTGAGGCCTAGACTCATACACAACATGACATTTCCATAAATAAGGTTGGTCCAAAATAACATTACAGACTTCAAGGGGAGAAACATCACATAATACCTCATATTTGAAGGGCTTGATGTTGTACGACAAGTGACACTGTTGGATTACACGAAGATCGCTTCATTGGTGGAGCCATCCGATCGTGTAGGGTTGTGGGTGTGGCGTTTTCGGTAGGGCCAAACACTTTATGACCTATGTTGAGATGATTTTATTCTAGCTACCACTATCAACAATTAAGTGCAACAAGGTGCCTCTCACCCACATATGTGAATGAAAGAGGCGCTCGCCTTCCTCTGGCTCATAAGGTTCACCGAGTTGGATCTTGGAAGTAGCAACAGTGGCACTAGGTTTCACCTCAAATATCTGTCTCCCCTTTTCTGTTTTCGAATCAGAGTTGGAACCCACATCTAATTTAGGCACTTTCACCTCCACCACCAATGATTTCCTTGAGCAAAAATCAACAGTGTTGTTCCATGGGCTCTTATGGAAGTCACACCACTTCCCGATATCTTTCTTCGCCTTTCCATTGTCCTTCTTTGTTTGCATCTTAGACTGGTTTTCCTAAGGCTGTACATATTTTATCTGCCCTTTGTTCTATGGGTTGGGGCTACCCTTTCCCTACTTCTACTTTGAGGGGTTCCCAGACCCAAATTGTCGCGTCTTTTGTTTAAGCTTCTGCTTGATTTTGACGACATATTGATAGGCTGCACCCAAGGATGGGATGTCCAAAAAAACCATTTTTGCATGGATGTATCTATGCATAACACCTTTGTACTTGAGCACCAGATGTCGCTTAGAATCTTTGATACCTATATTGGTGCACAAGGTATGGAAGATATTTGTGAACTTTGGCACTGCTTGGTCCCTTTCGTGCTGCAATGTGGTCCATTTTGTATACGGGTCATCATAACTTTCTACAAGGTAGTATTATTCATTAATTGCATCCTTGAAGGACTCCCAGGTGATTGTGACTATAAATAATGAGGGTTCCTATGTTTCCTTTTGCTCATAGAAAGTCTCCCACCAATATTTGACATGGAGGACGGATTTGAGGAGCACAAAAGTAATATTTTCTTTATTTCGAAAGTTATGGATAGAAAAATACCCTTCTAGAAGATTCAACCATTTTCCTACAACATCTACGTCTATATGACCTTCAAATATAGGAATATCAAAGTTGATTTGTACCTTGAAGGGGACAGTGCCTCTACTCAAGTAATATGTGTCACATGATGGTAGTCGTAGAAGGATTTGCGCAAAACTATCCATCATCTCGTTATTTTGTTGCGTGAGTACTTCCTCGAGAAACAATTTGAAATGTTTTCCTGTCCCATTGTATTTATTTTCTCCAGCCATGGAAGGTCTCTTCGGTGTGTGAGAGCTATTTTCCTCAAGAGAAAAAATCTCGAGACCCAACTCTTTGTACCCTGACCTCATCAGAGACATGCACTAAGAACGACAACGAGAAGACTGCTCTCATACCATTGATGTGGATTTTATGAGTAGAAATAAATGAACACAGATTATTATTATTATTAACATAGAGACATAATGAACGATAACAAAGATACAGTAAACTGGCTTCTATTCAATAAAGAAATATGTTGAAACTGTAAAATGCAGATTAAAAGCAAGCTTGCTATAATGGTGGCGACTTATCTATGAGAAGAGATGTGACGACTTCGCTCATTCTCAAGAATATGAGTAAAATGAGGCTCTAAAATAATTTTTACACTAAACACAAATTACAAAACCCTAGACATATAAAAACCTAACCCTAAGAGATGAAGTGCCAAAATTCATGTGCGCCCCGTTGGGGTAAGTTGGTACATCAACTTCCTAGGGCCATAACTTTTGCATACGATCTTCGTTTTAGGCGCACGATAGCCCATTAGAAAGGTGTATTAGAAGAATACACATTATGTCATCAAACTCTAGCTTCATCCTTAGTTTGACTATGGTGAGCCCTAAAAACGATGTTTAGGGCCTCAAAATGGCCCGAGAAGTTCATGACCCGAAAACCAGGAAAAAAATGCCAAACTAAAAAACTGCCAAGATGAGCCAGTTGGAATAGGTGGTTGGCCACTGATATCCACCTGGATCACCTTTACCATATCCAAAAAATCCAAAAATATTTTCCTTTTTGAGATTTCACTATGCATTTTGACCTTGGAATCTAGTTTACATGTGCTTGATAGGATTCTAGGGACTTTGTTTTATAAAATATGGTGACATCCACTATACCTCGAGTATAATTTACTACACTGACATATAGGGATGGGTTTTTCCCTGCACTTTCCACTTTGTATTATTAACCATCCATACTTCCAACATTATGCCTTAGGTTTGAACCCGACTAGTTGAGACCTTAGCCACTCTTTTTCAACGTCATAATTGGGTCAGTAATGCCCACCCTTCATAGTTACCCTAGTTAGCACCTGGATTGTCGTTTGGTTCCCATGCTGCGTTTTCCTCTCTTCATTTATATTCTGGACATATCCCGTGGGTGTTCCAAAAAAAATTCTATGTTGCTTAATATTCGCCTATGCATTTTTCGCTCACATCATTCCTCCCATCGCTGTTCTATTGTCTGCACATATCCCTCTTACCACTATGCAATAGCCTTGACCACCCACCTCTTGCATTATTTGGCCTCTGTTTTTCACTCACCTACCCAGGGAGAGAAAAACTTTAAGAGTGGATCTCATTTACCACTACCATTTTCATTTCTCATTGCTTAGGTCAGTTCCATGCACTTGGAACATAGGAACACGTTGTTAAGACACTAGTTCTCTCCGGACGAGTATACTTTTATCTCTTTTTTGGGATCGTTAAAACTGAATGAAAAAGATATCTATATTAATTGGGTAACTCTTTCATGCTCGTTAAACCATGAAGGAGACTGAGCATACTCATGTCATTCTTTTGAGCTCGTTAAACCATGAAGGAGACAAAAAATACAAAAATAAAAATAAAATAAAAAGAGAGTGGGTGTTTTTCACCATTGGTCTATTTTATAAATGGCAGTGTCAATTGAGTCACAAATGAACATGGAACCTATTTGAGTCCTCACTATATAGTTGGGTTTTATCTTTCCTAGGGGTTGTCCCAGTAATATGAGTCATAGATACTCCTCTGGTTGGTTACTCTTCCAGTCATCATGGAGAGTGATTCAATGTCTCCTCCATTGTTGCACTGTATCCATCCAATTCTTGTGTCTTGCTGCCAAGTCATAGTTTTGTCATGCTATATGTTCAAGGGAAGTTCAATATTGAGTCGGACATCTATTGTTTCGTCGACTTTCTAAGTCGACCATCCTTGTGTCAGTTGTACTTTGTGATACTCTCTCTTCACATCATCTCTCAATGTATGTTTCATGTTGATTTATGGGGGATACGTTAACACCCTCCTTCGAAAAATTTGTTCCTATTGACTTCAACACATTATCTAGGATATGGATCCAGAAACCAACTAGTACCTTGGAGCTTGCAGTCCTCAGTGGCATACCTATTTGTGATTGACAATGGGTTTACATCATTGAATCATGATCGATTTATTCTATGAGTGTTCGACCATATCATCTATTCACTCTCGCTAGATTGTACTAGGTACCTTGGGGTCGATATTCCTCATTGGTGGGTCCCCTCAAGTCTATTAATGGTATAAATCAATGACCAATAATCATACAATTTCTACCATGCTTGACATCAACTCATTTATTCGCATGTCGTAGATTCGTACCATCAGGGTTTGGGATGAATACCTTGGGTTTGGGGCCACATCATTCCTTTACAAAATCCCCTCCCAAGTTGCGATGGAGTATATCACTTGTATCTGAGTACTTTGAAGATTTCAGGGGCTCTCTCCTTAATTCTCATGGTCTTCATGATTTCTATATGTTGTGTCATAGATCCACATTGTATCTGTTGGTGGCTATGATTATGTTCCTGACATAGATCCACATTGTATTTGTTGGTGGTTATGATTGAGTTCATGACGTAGATCCACATTGTATTTTTTGATGGATATGGTCTCATTGATGACATGGATCCACTATGTATTCTTTCATGGCCATGGTCTAGCACTTCATTTCATGGATCCACATTGTATATTTGTTTGGCATCCATGCTCATTATGAGTCTGAGTATGTTTACCTATGGTATTGGTCTATATATACTCATCCTTGGTGTTTGATTGCAAGACTTCTTTGGTTTTTGAATCTCCTTTGCTCTCTTTTTGCACTGCCTCACATAGACTTTATTGTAATGTATTTCGGCCATCCCCTCCTTTCCCAACCTCACACATTAGGGGTCATATGGTATAGCCTTAATCTCCACCCTATAGATAAGAGAAGAATCCATCAAAATATAGAAGCCGAAATACATCTTTTACCTAAGGATTGAACCCTTTTTGAGCCCTTATTGGCATCCTCATGGGTCACCTAGTGGACAAAAAGTGTGGCCCTCGCTGGACACTAGTGCCTCGTCAAGCGAGGAACTGTTAGAATTATAGAATTGAGGATTTACAAGGTGATAGGTGAAGGATGAGTTGGATCTTCATGTCAAAGGCCTAGGAACTCACACTATTTGAGTCTCTATGTCAAATGCCTAGCTACAAAAATTGCTCATAGCCAACTTTATCTATCCAATTTATGATAGTCAATGGGTCTCCCCTCTCATCATGGTACCAAAGAAAAAAGGTAAATGGATAATTTGTGTTGACTATAGAGAACTCAACAAAGAAACATACAAAGACCATTTCCCACTCCCATTCATTGACTAGGTCCTGTATATGTTAGCAGGGAATAAATACTTTTATTTCCTCAACAGATTCAGTGGGTACAACCAGATTCAGATTGCACCTGAGGATAAAGACAAAACAACATTGTAACATCCCCCAGCTTAACTTAAGAACATTTCTTGTGGAAAATACACATAAATACAAAAAAAAATCTGGTAACTAAAATTCCTTTTTCTTATGAGCTACGAATTATACATAGATTTAACTATTGCCTAAGACCATATAATTAAATGCATCTACATCATTCTAAATGAACATGAATGTTTCATCCTCATTGAGACAAACCACAAAAAATATCCTTTGTACTGCATGCAACAAATATTCACAACACACACAACAACCTTTGTACTGTGCGTGGAAACTATTCCCAACGCATGAGACGATTTGAGAACCACACCGAAATCATGCTACCAATACTACTAAAAGTTGATTAACAGATACATTTAAACCTCCAACTACAGACAAAATGACAATAAAGATAAATAAATTGTCTATACTAGTTAAAAAGGTAAATGCAGCTAATAATTTCACCACAACAACATATAATTCACTCTCATGCATAGAGTAAAATGCAGAATAGTTAAACTCATACATTAACTCAAAAAAATAGATAAACACTTATATTTTTAAAATAGTTTTGAAACCAGTTTCTTGGGAAGGAAATTACACCAAACCATAGGCTTATTGTTCCAAATATCAATAGCAATTCACCCCTGAATCGAGGATAAGAATCCACAAGAAAAGGGTACCTCTCATTGTCCACTCAAAACTCAATATCCCACAACCCACTGATATTCTCCTACAACTATCCCAAATTTCCTCCAACTCTCTTCCTCTTGACCTGCCCAACCGAAGGAATGTACCCCTTCACTGATCTCATTCCATCAAGTGTCCCTTTCATTTATCAGGGTATCTCTTGCACATGTAACTCGAAATATCTCTACTGGGAACTCAAGGGAACTCACTTCTAGGAAAAATACTTGCAAAAACAATAAACACTTGTTGTTACAATGAAACTCACACAAGATTTCACTCTTAAAACTTGACAACCTGACTCTTCAATATTCATGTCCAAATCACTGCAATACGCTCAAACATGCTCCATAATTCACCCATCCTTTTGACTTTATCTCCAATGCTCTCTTTTTTCCCGCTCTTGCTACTCATGTAAAACTCAATGTGTAAAAATGTCTATAACTTCCCATACAAATTTACTCTATTTTGGCTTACTTTCCTGACTTATTCTCTTTCCTAAACTGATTGTACTCAGCCCCATGTTCTCCAATAACTATGGAATGTGACTCTCATACCCACCCTCTTACATGAGTTTAATGATTGGGCTATCATACTCTCAAACAAAAAACTAGAAGTTATCCCCAATGATAATAAAATTCAGGAAAATGGGTTGAATTAATACCCATAATTAATTTCCCCCTTGGACCCATATTAAACACTCTCTTCTCTTATGGAAAAATATAGCCCTCATCTATGTCCATATTCCCCAGCAATTGACATCATATTTTATTTATTTAAAAACAAAAAATACATTTGCGTATAACATTGTTTGGCCATAGCCACATTCATATCTACATTATGCATAAATTAAATCGGGTATTATAGTTGGGATGTTACATTCCCCCTCCCCTAAAATTTTTCACCATCCTCAGTACACAACACCATTCCAAATACATATAAAAATTTACATCACATTACAATATTTAGAAAAGAAGAAAATTCTTCAATTTTTTTACCCTCCAACAACAATCCTAACCAAAATATCCTATTTCTCTCAACCCATTGACCCAAGGAATTATTCTTGATATTTTTCATCTTCTCTTCCATTTCCCTCAACAAATATGACTCAATGATAACTATGTCTGCTGGGTTATCCCAACTCACTAGTGTATCATATTTCCTGCCATACAATTCTTCAAATGGGCTTATTTTTAATGAGGCCCGATACCCATTATTGTAAGAAACTCTACTAAGTGGATATAATCTTCCCACTTTAATGGTCGGTCCATCACATACATTTTGAGCATTTCTTCAATGATTTTGTTAGTCCTCTCTGTTTTCCCATCTGATTCTGGGTGATACGTTGTACTGAGATTTAATTTTCTCCCAAAACCTTAGAATAAATATTTCCAAAAATTAGATTTGAATTTTGAATCTCTATCTGAAACATTTCCTTAGGCACCCCATGTAGCTCAACAACCTCTTTCATGTAGATCTTTGCAATATTTGTTGCCTTGTGTGTTGTCTTCACATGAATAAAATGTGTTTCCTTGGTTAAATTATCTACCATCACCATGATGGAATCATGTTGCTTCAAAGTTATGTCAACTTTGTAATAAAATCAATTGTAACCACTTCCCATTTCCAGTTAGGAATGGGAAATAGTTGTAGCATCCCTATTGGATGTTTATGTTTTGTTTTCACCTTTTGGCATTCTAGACACCTAGCAATATAATTATCCACTTCTTTCTTTATTCTCGACCAAAAGTATTGGCTTCCTAGAACTGCAATTGTCTTCTGATACCCTGGGTTCCCAACATATGGCACATTATGCATTTCCCTTAGCACTATATTTTTCATCTCTTCGGAATTTGGCACATATACTTTCCCTTTGTACATGAGTATTCCATCCTCTTTCAGGTCATAATAATTAAATTTTTGTTGTCAAAATCCCTGTTGTAATGTCTCTTTTATTTTTATAGATTTCTTATATGAATTTGCAACCTCTAAAATCCTTTCTTTTAAATCTATGCTAAACATACTAATCACTGAAATGTGTGTTTCATGATCTCTTCTGATGAGTGCATCAACCACCTAATTTCTTTTCCCTTTATATGCTTAATTTCAAAGTCATATTCACTCAAAAATTTCAGCCATTAGTTTGTCTAGCATTTAATGTTGCATGACCTACACAAGATGATGACACGAGTTGTTTGGAACTCGTGGACCACACATCTAAAACCTTGGGAATACTAGGGAAATCCTTAAGAAGATGGTCACCCTTACAAAGTTTGCAAGGGAATTTGGGTTTTCAAGTTGTCTTGATAGGCTTGTGAACCTCATCAATATTCCCAGCCCGATTGAAAGTAACTGGTTGATTGCTTCCAAGATGTCCTGTAGTGGTTGGAATTTTGGTCCCTTTCTTATTTTTCTTCTTTTTAATCTTCCTTTTCTTCTTCTTCTTATCCACCTAGTTACTAGCTTCAAAGATTTCACTAGTCAAAGGAGAAAAAAGTGAAGAAGATGCAACTGGTGAAGAAGGTGAAGGGTCAATATGAGGTACTTTTTCTTGGGGTGAGGTTCTTGCATTCGAAGAATTGGGAGAATTCGAGATTACTGGAGTGGAAAAAAACCATACCAGTAACCTAATAGTGAATCTAGGAAGACTTAGTGTGGAAATATAAGGAGGACCAACATTTACAAAAGAAGGAAAAACAAAAGGTTCTCCAGGAGAAGGGGTTCCTTCGTTGGTAGTTCTAGGAATTGGCACCATAAATATTGATTCAACCTAAGGTCCTCTAGGGAAAACAAATAGCACACGCTAAAAAATTCTAGGAAGCAAATAGATAAACAAACCTTCCCACAATAAAACCACTAGTTGGAGGTGAAATCCAACGTCCCAGGGTCAATATAGGATGGGGTTGAGATAGAGCAGGTGGAACAGTTACGTTGGTGACCTGATTAACAAAATTACACCCTGGTACAAGTTTCCACATGGATAAATTGTGGGTTACCCTCTAAGGAGCCCAGGTGAGTTGACCAACATCTGTTCCAGGCACAACAAAGACTTTCCCCTTTATCGTCAGCTTGTGTATGATCCTTAAATATTTTGGTCACTAAGGTTACCACTTACAACATTAGATCCTGGGGGAAAATTCAACAGTCGGGTATACATGCAAGGGTAGGGTCGAAACCTGAAATCCCCTTGAGAGGTGCCTCTGACCGAGGTGTGAACCTCCCAAGTGATCCCCAAGTGTCTAACGACACCATTTGTAATACATGCAGACCACTCCACTAAGACCAAAGAAGTGGGGTTAGTTACTCCGCTGGCCCTAATGTGACCTCGTGATTGACCCTTGTGTGAGAAGGGTTACCTAGGAAAATGATGTGGAAAATGAATTTCTCTCCCCAACTTAGGATTATATGTTTGTTTTATAGCTTTGTATATTTATCTTCACCACCTACTCCAAAGCAATACAACTAATCTAATGTAGGTTTGTAGAGCTGTAGAAAGAAAAATATCTGGATGGATTTTAATTAGCGCTTTAATTTTATGGTTGTTCGTTTACTCAGGGGCATGGAGATGAAACTAGTGATATTGTGGCCTGCCTCTTAAAACCATGCAAAATAAAAATGAAATGCAAAAAATTTCAATTTTGATGAATGTTAACTATGGAAAGGACAAGAGTCTTTTTTGCCATTCCCAAATGCATAAACCCAATGCAATCTACCAAATGCAAACTACAAATATGCACCACCCAAAAACTAGAATTCAATTATTTTTCTGTTTCATCCCATGCAATGAGATATGAAAAAGACTTGAATGCTTCACTACTTTCAAATGGAATGAGAAGAATCAATGTTTGACACAAAGACACATGAAGCAAGAAATAATATCAAACAAAAATGCACTCAAAAAGGTCGACAAGTACCCAAAGAATACAAATGTTAGAATGCTTCCAACATAAGTTCAAACAAGAACCCAAATGATGTAAAATAAAAATAAAACAATCACTCTTGGAAATCCTCAAAAAATGAGCAACAATAATCAACATTCAAGGCTGGGTTGTGGTAAACAAGAGAGTCTTAATCATTGAAAAAGTGATATGTTTCAATGAAGACAAAAAAATCTCAATACCAAACAACCTTTGGAAACTCTAGTTTATGAAAACTTCCAAACAATCAAGCAATATGAAAACTTTGGGAGACAAAGATCAAACAACTAAAAGGTAATATGAACTTGGGGATCTTGTTAACCCAGGGTAACCATAATATTTCACAACTAGGAGAATTTTGAAACTTGAAGAAAGAAAGGAAATGAGTGATGAATAGTTGATTAAGGTTGGTTGTCATTGATATCAACCCTTGAAGAAAGACCCATAACACAAAGGTTTGGGTAATGGAACCAATAGTGTTTGATGTAAATATGACTCATTATTGTTTTGTCATGGTTGATAAGAAGTAAATATGGATGAACTCCAAAGTGGTCCCCTTATGGTGAAATCCCTCACGGGAAGACGCTTTGT
>SNQJ01S0005484.1:69207-84373 GCA_010110895.2 Picea sitchensis | reverse complement strand
TCAAATCCCGAAAAAAAATAATAAAAATAATGCTATAGTACAGTGGAGGAAACGAATGTCACAGGCAAGAAAATTAGTTCCAAAGATAAAGGAACATACATATACTTAATGCAAGGAAGCATGTTCAGGATAAGGACACTCAGGGAATGTTTCCTCTAGGTTTAAGGTGTCGAGTCACAAATGAATAAATTGCAAGGTTGGAAACTGGCAGGAATGCATAAGCAATTGGTTCATCAAGAGTAAGCTGAAGCCAACATTAGCCCTAAAAACGTGAGCGGTTAACATGCAATGCAATTACAACTCAACACAATTTGGAATCCCTTGAAGGTGAGTTAGCTAGAAACATATTGAGAGGAAGTCGTGAGGCTTCAATGAAAATACATGGTATCACTAAAGAGGGATTCCAAGCCTACAAAAAAACTGCAGCATGGGTGTAAAAATGTCAGTGAGGTACTAACTACGAATCCCATGGAGAGGTAAGCTCTACCATCCATAAGAGACACCTTTAAGCAACCAAAAAGGTATGATTTCATGAAGGAATGGGATTGAATCTACAAAAAATATGTGTTTAGTACAAATAGATGCATTATGAAAGAAAGATGAAGCCTACACTATATGCCAATAAGGAATACAATACCCGCTGAAGAGTCGAAAAAATGTTATAGCGAGCAACATATAATGTGGGGAGTCCCGTAGGTAATGGCCAGAACAAGATTGAGTAAGAAGAATAATGTTTGAACACGATGCCATGGTGGGACTAAATATAACTCCCAATATTAATAAAACTTGCAGCATGAGCGCCAAAATACAAAAAGGGTTCTAGACTAGGGTGCCCATGGAGGGTAGGCTCTACCATCAACGAGACAAAATTTTGAGAAGAGAGACTTGGTTATGTCACAAGTTAATGGGATCGACCCTGGGTTAAGGTGGTAATGACAACTAATAATGCAAATATGAAGGTGTGTGAGACCTACTCTAAATTCCATTTATATGAAAACATCATCTTCCAAAGTCTTGAAAAAGACTCAGACATTCAATATAAAGACCAAAAATACCCAAAATAACGCTCTATAACCTACAATGACAAGAAAAACACTACAATATAACTTGGCATTAGTTTAATTTATGGAAAAATAAGAAACTATGGAAAGTGGGTTTCAAAAATTTATATATATAAGGCAATTTTACCATATTCCCATATCATATTTACCATTTTAACTAAAATTAACCAAATTTGGAGAAACCCTTGTAACTTCATTTGGATATTGCAGGATCTTGGAGCAACTAAACCATATATTGACTGGACCAAGTAAGTGCTCAAACCATTCTTTTCATTTTCATCCATTCAAATTTCACTTTTCATGAAAAATTGAGGGATAACCCTCTCTTTTTCCTCACGACATTGCGCATCTGTGATTTTCCTCAAAGGGGACCATGGATGTCCATGCCTAGTAGAAACACTAGTCGTAGATATCCATGCCTATTATAAAAGGAGGTCGTGGATGCCTAGAATCCTTGTGAAAAAATAAAAGTCTAAATCTCTTTCATGTGGATTTTAAGCAGGATGTTTGTTCATTGGAGGGACCGTGAGCAGGAGCAAGTTGATCATGTAGTATTTGATGACGATGATGCCAACGAAGCGCTCCGGGAATGTGACATGTATAAATTTTTCCAAATTGGAAGCATGTGAGCTCAAAAAATATTACTCAACCTTCTTATTTATGACTGACATCCTTACGCAGAAGCATTCATGTTTGGTGGGCAGTCCTTGATGATTAAAGTTGAGGAAATCTACTTCACCACCGGGTTATCTCTTAGAGGTGAAGTGACCAGCTTCACAACCTATGGAAGAGGTGTTCAAACCATTAATGAATACATAAACGAATATTGTGAGGATGGTACAAAAAAGAGGGGCCCACAAGTGTCGATCAATCATATCACCAATTTGAGTCTCAAGGTGATATTATATAAAATATTGTGCATCACGAGATCTAAATATTTTCACTTGGCTTCTCACTCCCAAATGCAACATGGGGTTGAGTTTTTAATACCTATGATTTTTTACTAGAGCATTTTGATACTCTCTTGCATGAAATCTTATCTCACTGCTAGTTATGAAAGAATAAGAACTTTGAAGTGTCCTTTGTACATTATTTTTTGAGAGGGTGGTGATAATGAGCCCAAGATCTCATATCAAAGGACACTTATGACCATGGTTTGTGATGGTATGATGGACTGATTTGTTGGCCCTCTTAGGAGGCAGGAAATTATCCAACCCTTATGACGATGACTTCTTTGCTTGGTGGGAGTGTCAGGTTCCCTTTATACATGATTACTTGTACACTAGGATCGAATTTTTGGGAGATCCTGATGTCATCATTCCTCCTAGTGACAAGCTTTAGGAAATAGGTAACCTTTATTTTATGTTATTGGATTTTTTTAATTTTTGAATTATATACTATATATACATATAAAGGGAAAAACATAGTATTTTTGGTGACATCCATAGTATTAACACATGCTCTTTAAATGTGCAGATAGAGTTCCAATGAGACCACTAGGTGTTCCCAAACATAGGCATCGAGGGAGAGAGGAAGTTGGGCCTAGCGACAATGCGACGAGGACCTTACGGAGCATGGGTAGGAACCTAGAGGCCCTATCATTCTCTATTCTGATGGACACTATATATGACTTTCCCGTAGGGATGCAACTTCATGTAGTAGGAGTACCCCGGAAATGGGTCTATTTGTTCTAACATTTAGAAAATTCCATACTTTGCTATGATAGATTTCATCGGCCTCAATCCTAGACTGTTATGTGCCGAGAGCACTATTTTGTACTGATAGAAATTTGCGGCTAGTAGCCCAAATTTTGGTACTATTGATCTCTTTTTGGACACGTATATATATATATATATATATATTTTTTTTTTTTTGCGTTATTTTTATATTCTACTTGCAAATGAATAAATATTTACATGTGTAAAATGTGTGTTCTTGTGTTATGAATGTGACAAATTCCAATCTAAAACATACTTAGCATATGCATTAGTAACTATATTAGCATACCTAGGAACATGCTCATAGGTAATAAACTCAAATGATTATTCCAGAAGATGTGCCCTAAGGAACCATCGTAACAAGACTGGATCACAAATACGATATAGACCATTCAGATGCGACGCAACCAACTGAGAATCCAAGAACACTTGAAGGTGTTGAATACCATGTGATAGAGCATCTTGAAAAAGCTCGATGACAACACTATACTCAACAAAATTATTTGTAGTTGCTCCGAGACAAACACCTCTATCATATACTAGCTAGTTAGTGGGAGAATAAATCACCCATGCAACATAAGCCAAGTTTTGAGTGTGACGATTGGCACCGTCTACAAATCCAAAATAGATTGACGACTCCCCTGGAATTTTCCAAACAAAAAAATCACAACATTAAAAAATGCAAGGAAAACGAAGAAAATTATACAAACCTATATACAACAATAAAAAATAATTACAAAATAACTAGTACTCAAACCATCAGGCTCAAGAATAGTACTTCTTAAGGTAGAACCCATTTCTAGGCTTCAACAACATGTTTGCCTCATAATATTCTAACTCATAAGACCCTTTTTCCAACACCTGTTTCACAATGTGTGGATCGTTCCACATGGGGTTAAACTTGCATGCCCCCAGGGAATCCTTGTCTTGGTCATAGACTAACACAAGGTCTCCTTCGAAAAATATCCTTAAGGGACAGACTTGTCATACTGATACTTGGAGTATTTATTATGTGCTTCATTTTCTAAAGATGCATCTGAACGTTTCTCATCAAGATGCTCAAGATAAATGAGGTGTTCTTCAATTTTCATCGTGCTGGGTAAGAGTTTGACAACAATTTTAAGCAAAGGGATTTCACATTCAATGGGAAAAACTGCTTCTACTCCATGAACAAGCTAAAAGGGCGAGAAGCTTGTTGCATTTTTTACTGAGGTTTAGTAAGCCCACAACATCGGATATAGCATCAAATTACAATTTTACCTGGTTGAGTTAATCGTCCTCTTCAATATAGTTTTTAAGGATTTGTTAACAACTTTGACTTAACCATTAGCCTGAGGATAGTAAAGAGATGAGTGCTCCTGTATAAAACCTAGTTTTTATGCTAAATCATACATAATGTGGTTCTAGAAGTGACTGCCATGGTTGGTGAAAATCTCACTCGAAGCCCCAAACCTAGAAATGACTTGATTGAACATGAAAAGCGTTGTGGTTTCACCATCATTAGCAAATGTCAACATGGCTTCTTCCCACTTTGTAAAGTAGTCAACGAACAATAGAATGTATCAATTCCCCCTAGATGAGGTTGGGTGGCATGTCATGAAATATACCCCCCACTTGGTGAAAGGGCCGACAATGATGACAAGAAATATAGGAGTAGGGTGTGCAAGCATCTTCTTTGTAAATATTTGACAAGGATGACATTTATTGACCACTTCTATGCAATCCTTAAAGATCGTAGGCTAGAAATAACCAACATGCAAAACCTTTTGGGTTGTTTCCAACCCTGATAGGTTATCGCCACATGCTCCACCATGAAAATAATTTAAAATGACCTCTTCTTCCTCATGAGTGATGTAGTGATGGAGAATTGAGTCTACCCCTCGTTGATACAAAGTGTTGGCGATAATGAGATAGTTGTTCACTAGGTGATGAATCTATCATCGCTCATCCCATGAAAAATGAGGAGGGAAATTCAGAGTCTGGATATATATGAGGATACCTTCATACAAAGGATCAGGCAAAGAGATGAGCAAGATATGCTCATCCGGAAAAGATTCAATTACTTCGCTCTCCTCATTCTCTACTAGGAACTTCGACATCAATTCGGTGAAGACTAACGATTTCTCGGATTTCGCAGAAGAAAAATATAAATCAAACTCTTGAAGCACAATGATCCACTTGTTATAATTCCCACCAATTATTCACTGAGTCAAAACATAATGAAAAGGATTAACATCAGCGATGATGGTTTTCATAAACAACTGAATATAATGTCAGATCCATTGAATCACATAAAATGCCACTAAGGCTAGTTTCTCGACATGAGAGTACTTCATTTCAGGACCCAATAAAGCATGACTTAAGTAGTAAATGAAATTATATAATACCATACCTCCTTAACTAAGACCATACCAATTGATGATTGAATGCTGCCAAACACAACATGAAGTCTCGATTATAATTCGGGGGACTCAATAATGTAGTTGAAACCAACACTTTCTTTAATGCATCAAAAGAATGTGGTGTTGCCTCATCCCAATGAAATGGAACCCATTTTTTCAAAAGATGCACAAATCCTTTTGTACTATTGGCATAATTAGGTTCAAAGTGTCGAAGGAAATTCACCTTTCCTTGTAGACTTTGAAGTTGACAAATTGTGTGTGGGTTAGGCAACTGAGTGATTGCCTCCACTTCGAAAGGGTCAACCATGATCCCTTTAGTTGAAACTATTAAAGCCAAAAGACATGCTTCATTCACGCAAAAAATACATTTATGTGGATTTAACCAGATTTGATATTAACGACATCTCTCAAAGACTAGGCAGAGGTGTAACAGAGTTGATCTCTCTTGCAAGAGTGAGTTGTGAGATCATCCAAATAAGCCTCCACTATATGATTCAAGTCGTGGAAAGAAAACATAATAGCCCACTAAAAAGTGGCTCAAGTGTTTTTAAGGACAAAGGGAATCTTCTTGTAAGTGAAGGTTCCCGAAGGACAAATCAAAGTTATCTTACGCTAGTCTTTCGGTCAAATTTCAATCTGGTTACACCCCGAAAAACCATCCATGAACCAAAAAATATCGCTCTTTGTGCATTCATTGATAATTTTATCGATGAATGGCGTAGGGAAGTTATCTTTTGGACAAGATTTATTCAAGTCTCGGAAATTCATACACACTCGAATCATGCCCTGTTTCTTATTGACCGGAACTAGATTGTACACCCATTCTTTCAAAGGCACTGGGTAAATAAAGCCAACTTTAAGTAGCTTTTCCACCTCAAATTTAATTGTTGCTTCTTCACTTGGATTCATTGGTCACAACTTTTGTCGAACCATTTTTTTGTTCTCATAGGTTCAAATGTCATGTTGAATGATTTAGGGATCTATGTCAGGAATTTCCTCATACGACCAAGTGTAAGCATCTCTAAAATCCTTAAAAAGTGTCGTGTACTCATGAATTTTGTCTTGAGAGCACTCTGCCCCAATAAATATATTTTCAACAACATCAAAGGTCCTAAAAATGTTAGTGGGAATAGTTTATGATATATTCACCATATTTCCTTCAGCGTAGACACCATGCCTAGCCAAGGGATTTATTGTCCAATAAACACTCCTACTCACGGTTGACTTGAATTCTCCATTTTCCAAATGACTAATATTAGAGAGGAAATACGATCTACAATGAATATCATCCCATGTACTTTTATATCCATTCATTGCCTCAATAATAGCTTCCTCTGAGGGAAAGTTGTGGTCAAGACAGTCCTGGTAATTTGAAGAATTATGAGCCCAAATAGGCTCTGGAAAAATATCATCCTCCTCCGTCAAATAGGATTTTGATCTAAGTATGTAGTGGCTTGATGTATAACTTGATCATCGAATTCCACTGTAGACAGTGGAATAGCCATTCCGACAAGTGTGTGGCCCTGAACCAAATAAGACAGTGAGGGTAACACCCATGGATCTCATAGATATGACACTTTGAAAGAAACGAATCTTGTAACAAGAGTTGGGGGACTCAACTTTTGGTAGTTGACTAGCATGGCACGAATGTAGGACACTAATGACGGAAATTAAAAGTTACCCATACGTGAAGGATACATACTGACACCGATGCTATCGGTTTTCAACTAATATTTCTCAAGCCATGGGACTGTGGATCCTTGATTCATTGCAAAGATAGAATGGTTAAAATCCATCTAATCGATAGTCACAATCATTCCCTCATGGGGAAAGCGTAAAATTCAAAATATTGATGAGATGACAACTATCATCGCATAAGTCCAACTCCTTCCCAATAACAAGTTATAGTCGAGCAGTGCGTGGACTACTTCTACTTCTATGGAAATGGACTTGCCTCCTAACTGGATTGGAAAAGAGGAAATAAGCCCATGTGACCTAAATGATCTCCCATTAAATGCGGTCAACAAAGTGGGAGAAGGTGTGAGATATGGAGATTCGATAGCTTTCCAATAGAATAAAGACATGACAAAAGTAGAAGCTCCCTCATTAACAATGATCCTCATGATGATGTTTTTTGTGTAAATGGAATTAATCTGGAAGGCTACATGATAAGGAAGACAAGGCTTCACATCAATAGTGCCAAACTTCATAGTGAGCGGGTTGGAGAAATCTGTCGCTCCAATCATGGATAACAACACAGTGCATTGCATGGGGAAACTCTGAAGCGCCTCAAGAGAATACATTTCACATGACATCCTTAAAGATAGAGTAGTTGGGCGTGGCTTTGGCGTTAGGGTTGTGTGATGCTATTTTGTACAGAAATGTTGGTATGTGCATCGTCATTTCTTTCTCGGGTCTCTCTATGTGAAGAGGTCCCTGAGGATTGAAAGTCTCTTTGCATTTTGTTGTCTACTCTAGATTACTATAATCGCGAGACCTAATAAAAAAATCTAACTCCTCTTATTTTATCTTCGAAGAATTAACCATGTTAACGAATGAAAAATATTCATCTGAAAAAGGTGCACTAGAAGTGCCCCCTTGTAGAATGGAAGTAGAAGAGTCAACCTACATGTTTTTCCCTTGAAAAAATGTATTTTGTACTACAAAAGGATAGTGTTGTTGTTACAACTTTATCAAGCATTGGCCCTCTTTCATATTCGGGCATTGATGAGTAAGATGATCATCCCCACAAATCTTGCTTGGGAACTTCACTTTTGTCTCTTCAGCCTTTGCCTCCTCAACATTATTGTTAGGACTTTTATTGTTTCCCCCATTACCCTTCTTTCCTTTGCCTTTGTTTTTCTCTCTGAGTTTTTGAGGACCCTTTTGAGTCTTCGATGGAACAATGAGTACATCTAAGGACTGGGTTGTGGGGGTGGTCGAGCCAGAGGTCAAACCATCCACAGTTTGTTGAACTAACAATTGTTGAACCTAGTTAGAAAGCATATCTGCAGCTTTATTTGAGAGAAACAAACAATTCCATTGACATGTGGTACCAACTTCAGTTTCACTAATTTTAGGTTTGACCTAGGTGCATTAGGAAGAATCTTGTAGAGCATTCTAGATTGAGAGTATATCAATTCCAATTGTTTTTCCCTGAATATTGCATGCTCTTCTAAGAACACCCATGAAGTGGCCACATCCTTAGAAATGTAAGAAAGCAACGAATTCAAGAACCATTCTAAGATAAATTAGGGTGGAACAATGGATTTAATTAATCTCTTCTATCTCCTCCATTCTCTAATATGATCGGAAATGTGCGTGTGTTGTCTTGTTCAAAGTTACCCAAAAGATCTATATCAACATCATGTCGAACAGGGAGTTGGAAGTGGTTGAGAAAAACCATGGCAAGGTCGCCAACCATTGTGGACTTTGACCTTTCCATTTCTATATACCATTTCATAGCGACCCCAGTGAGGATGTGCTAAAATAAACTTGACTGGATCAAGTCATCATTTAAAGAGTTGGATGAGCACCATAAGTCAAATGTCGTGACATGGTCCTGTGGACCTTCACCACTTTTCCCTTTTAACTTCAGGATGTTCGATGGTAGTTTGGTGGGAACCACATGCCAGCTTGGGTCATGATGAATCCGGTCATTCATTAACTTGGACAAGTTTGGAAAATGGAGAGTTTCTAGAAAATGTAGCCTGAGCTGTGTCATCGACTGATTAGCATCTTGAAAATAGGGTCATGGATTGTAACTGGCACCAGGATACCAGTAAGAGTTTATCGATGGACCAAATATTTTGGTAAAATATTGTTGGCTATGGATAAATGGAGGATAACCTCCACCCATCTGATTCCCATATGGAAGAACAAGGTTACCCCTTGCCGGACCACTTTGCAGAGGAATTATTCCTTGCATGGGGTTACACTGATTGAGAAAGGGGTTTCCTCCTGATGGCATCCCTTGCAAAGGGAAGGACCCTTTCATGGGATTCAACTGAGCTTGGAAATATTTACACTCTGTCAGCACTGCAGATGCAATGAAAGGATTACTCGTGAATCCAACGTATAATGTGAATGGAGTGGAAGTTGAAGGCATGCTAACGACACCCATGGAAAATCCTAGACTTCGAAGGGGTTAGGAAAAGAATATGGGAAATATCTGCTCCCAATGGATGGAAATGATGGAGTAATGTGACCTCCACCCTAAGGGATCTCTTGGTAGGGATTTGAAGAACTCCCTGCACCAATGTTAGAAACTTGGGACGTTGACTGGGAACCCACAAACACGTTGAGCATGCCCATTAATGGCATACCAAATGAAAAAGTGTTTGATGTTGGTGGAAATGACATGGCTCCACTTATGGAAGGAGCAGAACCAACGACCAATAGATAAATTTTGTTGATATACGCGACTATGGTGGAATTAAGCACACTAGTCGTTATGCTGGACACACCTGACAAAAAGATCCCAGCGCTGACTATTGTCGAAGTGGAAGTTGCAGGGACTCCTTCTCCAGACCTTGTGAAGTGTTATCCATAGTGACCCAATGAAGAGGGATACTATCAATAAATTTTGATCTAGGAGGGGGAGCTTGCACCACAGGTGATGAGAAAGTTGTAATTAGCGTAGGGTTAGAAGCCATAGTGTATTCTTCAGCTCTGATATCTTCAACCGTTACAACCTCCGGTTCCGAGGCATTAATATCTAAGGGATCCATAGTTGTGATCTCGACTGGACCAGTTGGCACAAAAGCACCAGCTTGATCAGGACGATGCCTTAGTGGAGGCGAGGGAGAATTGTTTCTAATTTCCTCCTCGGGAGGCAAACCTTGAATTCTCCTTGATCTATGAGGTGGTTGGTCAGCCACTTTAAGTTTTCAACTCTCAAGAGACCACATACATGTCTATCTAATAAAGTCTATGATCATCTACACACCACTAGAAAAATTCTAAATGGAAATAATAGACATAAAATACCTTTAAAATATTCTGACTCAATTGGATTAGGTCCTGAGATCACAACAGTAACAAGGTAGGGTAAGGACATTCTAGACAGAGTCACAAGTTGATTAAGTCTTGTGGACCAACAAATGAATAAATGAGAAACAATTATCCTAACCTCCACTAACCAACCTTATCTGGTGAAAGTACCCACACTTCACGGGGTACCCTCCAGAAGTACTGAAAAGTGTGATGCGAAATTTGTCCCAAGTACCACGAAAAAACCCCCGTAGTCATCTCT
This sequence comes from Picea sitchensis, assembly GCA_010110895.2. NCBI lineage: Eukaryota > Viridiplantae > Streptophyta > Pinopsida > Pinales > Pinaceae > Picea > Picea sitchensis. Next base: position 73,938 of record SNQJ01S0005484.1, on the reverse strand, counting down.
GAGATCCCTAGGAATGGCCACTAAGGTCACCAACTCACAATCAACATCTGAGGGGTATAGTTGATAGTCGAGATTGAACATATGGGAAGTGTAACTAATCATGAAGCCTCGAAAGCACAACCTCTCACAGAGGTATGGGTACTAACAAAACCCCCAATATACAATCTCTCCACTACACTCAATGAAGATATGGAGGTTCCTCTCCTCGGATCTCTTGTTGGATTACTGAGAGGGGGGGGGTGAGTCAATAATAGTGTTTTTTAATCCTTTTTAACCAAAGTGAATATAAGTGTTGTTAAATTTATGATCAGTTTACCAATATCATTGAATGAGTGTAGAATATATAAACCATGAACAATGAACAATCAAACACATACATAGTACACTAATATTTTTACATGGAAAGCAAATTTTGGAGAAAACCAAGGAATTATTTTTCTTATAGGTATTTAAGAAGTATATTCATTGGAAGCACCAACTTCCTTTGTTTTCTAGATCCAACTGGAAGGGGGCTCCAACCCCCTAGATTCTCGGGCTACAACCTGAGGGAAGCTCCAACTCCCCAATTCTTTGGCTTCAACCAAAATGAGGCTATAACCCCCTATGTTCTCCGACTACAACCAGAAGGTGGCTATAACCACCTATCCTTTCCCCATCCAATTTCCCTATAATATAAATTCCAAATGTAGGCAACTTTTCACTTTCACTGAATCAACTCTATCACTGTAATAACTGTCACTGAAATGTTGTCACAAACTGTACCAATCTTCTTCAAAAATTGCCTACAAATCCACGACCTTTCTATTCTGCAACACATGGATGTTTGCGCCTCTCCCTACTACAACTCATGGATGTTCGTGTCTTTGTTTTCTGTAACTCGTTGACTAGCACAAATCTCAGTTAGTATCACAAATGTTGTCTATGTCACTTTGTATGTGTCACTATCTCAATCTCTATCACTGTTTGATATCTTTGTATCTTCTCACAGACTGGCTGATTTGATAGAAAAGAATACTCATCCAATATCCAAGTATATCTAACACAACCATGTACTAGATTCATACAAAAGTCTCATTGATCTTGTGTGATATATGAAATCCTTACATTAACCAGGCATCAAACCCTCACTGTCATGCAATCACAACCGGTACTGATAACAATATGTCTCAAACATAAACCCTCAACCATACTTCAAATAACACAAGATATATCTTAACAAGATGCTCGATGAAGTGTACCAACAAAAAAAACCAATATAGTAGCAATGTGTCCCTATAGATATGTCTTATACAGTGTATACCATACGACCAATAGTCCCTCAAGGGAAAAAGCTCAATATACCATGGCTAAACCCAAGCATTCACCAAAGATCTACTTAATATAATCATATAACATACCTTTTGTTACTGTAGATATCTTTGTTGTGCCTTCTCACTATTAGTCTTTCATATAGCCTCTTCTTAGTTCTTCAACTTGTCACTGATGATAGATTTGACCTTCCTTTCAGCTTTGGCAACAAATCCACGCTATGTCTTCAATGAACTCGTAGGTATCTACCCTTTGTCCCATTTTATCCTATGGATGTCCATGCCCTTCTAGTACTTCAACATGAAGATGTCCTCAGTAAAACCCTAGTTCAGTACCCACAGTCTCGACCCTTCAACTCCTGCAACTTCTCTTGTCACTATTTCAGACTCACTACTTTAGATTTATCAATAATTCCTTCTCATAACATTTCACAAAATAGATATTTGATATGTTCAATTAAGTGCTAATGGGAGACCCTTTCTCTCTTAGTTATATTCACCAAGTAGCTTCCTTTAGGGGTTATATTCTAACTTTTTTACCCAAATTCCCTCTTTTAGGGCTAACCCACTTTCAACTACTTTACCCACTTGGAACCAATTTACCATAAATAGCAAACTCACTCCTTATTGTTGCAACTAATTTATTTTAATTAATTTCTTATTGCAACAACTTTACCCATGATTGACTCCTAGTTACAACCACTTTGACTAGTAAACTTCTTCTAGAAGCTTCTAGAATAATTGACTTCTTTGACCTTCTAGGGGCTTCTAGATAACTCATTAGGGTTATCCAACTTCACTAAGACATATATACTCAACCATGAGGAACTAGGTGACATACCACATATCACCAAAAATTAAACGACATGTACTAATCATCTATGATAATCTTTCTTTCAAATTCACTGATCTTTATTACATTATTCCTTAGACAAACATGGGTTCCGTATCCACACTACTGGGGCTACTAGAATTTTCTATCAGACTTGCTTCAAGGGTTGACATCAATGAAAACCAACCCAATTAATCAACATCTCCTTCACACGACCTCGTGTTTATCTCTTGTGTTAGAGGATTAGGTGGAGCGGTTGATAGATGCACCGTTTCTTTACTCTCACCTTCCATTGTCGATGAATTGTTCACCCTAGAAATGCAATTTCAGGCCGATTCTAATAGTTTACAAACTAAAATCACCCTTATCAACAAAGCTTCTGTTAGAATTGATAATTCATTAAGACCTTCCCATACCTTGCTTCAAATATCAAGCAAAGATCGCAGAGGCCTTCTTTATGATGTTCTGAGAACCTTAAAGGACTACAATATTCAGATATCATATGGAAGTCTCTCTACAAATCCCAAGGGAATCTGCGAGGTGGATTTATTTGCCTTGCAAGCTGATGGAAGGAAGATAATAGACCCACAAAAGCAAAGTTCTCTGTGTCGGCGCTTGCAACAGGAAATGTCCTACCCCGTACGAGTGATGATTGTTGATCGGGGTCCTGATACAGAGTTGCTGGTTGCATCTCGAATAGAGTTGTCTGGAAGGGGTAGACCTAGATTTCTCCTTGATGTAACGCTGGTGTTAAAGATGCTCGATATCTGCATTTTCTCGGCTGATATTGGAAGACATGCAATAGGTGATATCCATTGGGAAGTCTACAGATTTATTTTAATGGATAGACCAGATATTTCGCTTGGGAGCAGTTGTACAAGGGAAGCCAAATTGCTTGGATGAACTTAGTGAATTGGGCGCAAAGTACAGGTTTTTGACTACTGATGCCCAACTTGTTTTCACTATTTGGGATGTTTCTTCTCTCAAGCAGGACGTGGTCATCAGTAGTGCTACCTTYTGTCTTTTCAACAGCAAGAAACAATACCAYATCTAAACAGGATACAGATGCAGAACTCCTAACAGATTATGTTATAGCAAAAGAAATGGAAATGTGAATAGTGTGCGTCGGCTCCGTCATGTTGGAGCTGACAAGGCCCTCTGTGGTTCTACTCTTATTGAAGTTCTCCTCAGAGGAAGAGGCCAATGCCATTTCTAAATTGAATTTGGTCTATGATGGTGCAGATTTGAAGATGAAGCCYGGGACTGTGAAACTATTGTTTCCACTTATTTCCAACCTCGACAATCATCCTTCAAGAATAAGTGCTCCTCAAAAKCCTGGTAGAAAGGATATTTCTCAAAATTCTCATGGAGCTTCAAATTTGAAAGGTCCAATCATATTTCTTCGAATAAAGCAGCAACTTCCAGTGGATTCCTGTGACATTTGCATTAATAATATCCTGGCAGTTGTAAATACAAAGTTTTACGCTAATTCTGTCATATCAGTTCGCACTGGAGAATATGAGTTACAGTTGAGCGTTTACAGGATCATAGCTAGGAGGTCTTTAACATCTCATTGATAGGTGGCAGAGCATCATTGTTTAATAGCATCGATCCTCCAACTGGCAGCTGCTCTCAAACAACCTCCAGCATTCAACTAATTCTGCATCTATCCGTTTTAATGCCATTAGAGTGGATTTGCCAGCAAACCTCAACAAACTCCAGATGTCGAGCAACAGATATCAAATCTATTTTCCTTTTAATTGGCTGTTCGATTTGTTTGAGGAAAGAATTGACATGTGTCGAGTTGTGTAACTGTTTTCTATTTTCAGAAAACAGAGTTAGGAGCCCGAGTCTTGAAAGGCTGAGGCATGTTTTCTTATTTATAGACCAGTAAAAAGAAAAGAGAGGGTGAGACTGGGGCAGAGTAGGAGATGGTCGACCTGTGTGAGAGGTATAGACCTGTAGCTTTATTTTTTCTTTGCTGGATGAGGGCTGTGTTTTAGCCAGAGAATTTCTCTGTAATTTTTAATGATATATCAGTGATGTGCCTGCTTCTTTTACAGGATTCTTGTGTGGTGATATTGGTGGAGTTTCTCTCTGTTAAAATGTTTTCCTGTTAACTTTCATTTTGTTTTCAGTTCTTATTATCAGAAGGAATGTTATAGAGGCAGAATTTATCAGCAGATACTCTGCCTCTCAGCTTGTGATAATCTTTATGTTATTCATCTAAAGAACCCAGCTTAGGAATTCTTAGTTGCTCCTTTGATTGGATTTTTCCTCCCCTTTTCCTTCCTTAAACCGATTCCATCATAACTTCATTCGATCCAATATTGCTGCTACCTTGCCCTGTGAAAGGATTTTGTCCAAATCTGAGAACTAAATCACCTTGTTTAAAACACAGACCCCATTTTCCCAATGGCCCTCCTTGCTGTCCCAAACTGACCATTTAAAAACCAAAACCAAAACCCTATACTTTTATAGCTATCCTAAAATCCATCCCTTACAAACCAAGTTAAATTTGAAAGAGAGATCCCTCTCTGAGTCTTGGAGGGCTAGATCCAAGACTCGAAGCGGTTCGAGGTTACCTCTGTG
>SNQJ01S0005484.1:43885-69157 GCA_010110895.2 Picea sitchensis | reverse complement strand
AGAGCGCTAACATTTTTGGCGACTCCACTGGGGACCTTCTCCAGAGATGCACTTCAAGTTCAGTTTTGACTTCTGATGGTGAACAAAATCCAAACACAGGAAGGCTGTGCCATTCACCTGGCGACTCCATTGTTCAAGATCCCAAGATTCAAAGATCGCAAGCGACTTCACTGCTGAAGAATCCAGATTTCAGAGCCTTGATGATGCTTCAAGATGACAGGGTATGTGGAAAATCCTACTTATTATGAAGCCATAGAAGAATGAAGGGGTGAGTTAGCAGATTTTCAATTTGATGAAGTTTCGTTAGCAGCTGTGTTTCTTTGTTGTAAATCGAAAAAATATTCTCATAAAAGTAAAATGTGTGCTCTCGATCTAGTTGTTGAAAAACTTGAAAAGGATGTTGAGCTTTTGAATACTAAGATTCAGTCTTATAGTTCCCAACATCCAAAGCAATTTTATGAGAAACTCACGTCTCCAACACCAAAAGATATTGTATCATCTTTCGATTTTCTGATTGATGAATCTTTTGTTTGCAAGCATAAGTCTGAAGTTGAACAGTTGTAGTCATGGTCTGATATTGAGGACACACATGGGAAACTTATCCATTTTAGAATGCTGAATGAATACCGAGAGAATCAACAAATAGATCATATATTTATTGACCCGATTGCAAATTATATGGAGCTCTTTTTCAGTGTAACTGTTCGATCATGTTTTTTCTGCAAGAACCCGAGCCATCACCAGTTGCTAGTACATATTTCAGCCTTGATTTTCTTAAAACATGATGAGGAAGCCCAATCATGGGATCAACTGCTGGGTTGGATTCATTGGCACTTTTTCATTACCTGATTGCAACAATAATTGTTAGATTAGGGTAGGTAGGAATGTGCCAATAAGCTCATCAGAATGAGCATCTTTTCTTTTTCGTCTTTTCATGGCTTTATTTCCAGTTTACAGTTTGAGGGCAGCCCAATGATCAGCTGGTCGGCGAAATTCAGAGTTCATGGATTCTAAACACCCCCTTCGGAGCTATTTTCCCCAGGTGGAGCCTATGTTAGAACCCTATATAATAGGGAATCAACGTTCTGAATACTATTTATTTATTTCAGGCATATGTGTTCGCTCATGACACATGGCGAAGGCAACGGAAAGCGCCCGACACTGACCAAGCATAAGATGAATGCTTGCGCGCGAACTTCAAAGCGAGTTTTGGTGAATTTCTTAGCGATATTGGGAATTGGTTTGAAAGGCATAAAATTGTTATTCCTGTGGGTAAATGTAAAATTGGGTTTATTAGCTATTTTTGGTAAATTTATCAAAAACAATGGCCCCTCGGCCTTTGCCTTTATGCATAGTTTTATGAAAAAATTATCAAAATGTTTAGCAAAAGGTTATACTGGACGAGGGCCAATCTCCAAGCCTTCAAAACCAAGAGTCAATGACATTCCACAAACCAACAACAAACACACAAGCCAGCGCCAGCGCCAACTCCAAACTCCAAGCTCTGCCTTTGAGCTCACTACATCCAACTACTTTGCAACCATTAACATATATCAATACCCATTGATATTATCTTCTTGTGAATGTGGGATATCGCCTCAGGAAGTCAAAAAAATATACAAAAAACATCTTTTCAACCCTATGCCAAGTGTTAGAATCAGTTTAAAGGTGTCACGCAGAGAAGCACGCGTGCATAGAAGGCGAATGCACAAGTGTCCCTAGTGATAGAGAGAAGGCTGGTGCGGGGGACAAAATCAAAGTTATTGTTCGCCTCTCAACCAGCGAACAGAGTCTATCGAAAGAACGAACCCAGTGTGGCAATACCCATGCCTTCACATATGTCTGGAGCTGGACCTGGCTCATATACAAGGCCTGCATAGCCACTACATCCAATGAAAATCCCTACAGTTGGAGGATTAGGTGGAGCAGTTGATAGATGCACCGTTTCTTTACTCTCACCTTCCATTGTCGATGAATTGTTCACCCCAGAAACGCAATTTCAGGCCGATTCTAATAGTTTACAAACTAAAAGCACCCTTATCAACAAAGCTTCTATTACAATTGATAATTCATTAAGCCCTGCCCATACCTTGCTTCAAATATCAAGCAAAGATCGCAGAGGCCTTCTTTATGATGTTCTGAGAACCTTAAAGGACTATAATATTCAGATATCATATGGACGTCTCTCTACAAATCCCAAGGGAATCTGCGAGGTGGATTTATTTGCCTTGCAAGCTGATGGAAGGAAGATAATAGACCCACAAAAGCAAAGTTCTCTGTGTCGACGCCTGCAACAGAAAATGTCCTACCCCATACGAGTGATGATTGTTGATCGGGGTCCTGATTTAGAGTTGTTGGTTGCATCTCGAATAGAGTTGTCTGGAAGGGGTAGACCTAGAGTTCTCCTTGATGTAACGCTGGTGTTAAAGATGCTTGATATCCGCATTTTCTCGGCTGATATTGGAAGACATGCAATAGGTGATCTCCATTGGGAATTGTACAGATTTCTTTTAATGGATAGACCAGATCTTTCGCTTGGGAGAAGTTGTACAAGGGAAGCCAAATTGCTTGGATGAATTTAGTGAACTGGGCGCAAAGTACAGGGTTTTGACTGCTGATGCCCAACTTGTTTTCACTGTTTGGGATGTTTCTTCTCTCAAGAAGGACGTGGTCATCAGTAGTGCTACCTTCTGTCTTTTCAACAACAAGAAACAATACCACATCTAAATAGGATACATATGCAGAACTCCTAACAGATTATGTTATAGAAAAAGAAATGGAAATGTGAATAGTGTGCGTCAGCTCCGTCATGTTACAGCTGACAAGGCCCTCTTTGGTTCTAATCTTATTGAAGTTCTCCTCAGAGGAAGAGGCCAATGCCATTTCTAAATTGAATTTGGTCTATGATGGTGCAGATTTTAAGATGAAGCCCGGGACTGTGAAACTATTGTTTCCACTTATTTCCAACCTCGACAATCATCCTTCAAGAATAAGTGCTCCTCAAAATCCTGGTAGAAAGGATATTTCTCAAAATTCTCATGGAGCTTCAAATTTTAAAGGTCCAATCATATTTCTTCGAAGAAAGCAACAAATTCCAGTGGATTCCTATGACATTTGCATTAATAATATCCTGGCAGTTGTAAATACAAAGTTTTATGCTAATTCTGTCATATCAGTTCGCACTGGAGCATACGAGTTACAGTTGAGCATTTACAGGATCATAGCCAGGAGGTCTTTAACATCTCATTGACAGGTGGCATAGCATCATTGTTTAATAGCATTGATCCTCCAACTGACAGCTGCTCTCAAACAACCTCCAACATTCAACTAATTCTGCATCTATGCGTTTTAATGTCATTAGAGTGGATTTGCTAGAAAACCTCAACAAACTCCAGATGTTGAGCAACATATATCAAATCTATTTTCCTTTTAATTGGTTGTTCGATTTGTTTGAGGAAATAATTGACATGTGTCGAGTTGTGTAACTGTTTTCTATTTTCAGAAAACAGATCATGGGCCCGAGTCTTGAAAGGCCGAGGCATGTGTTCTTACTTATAGACCAGTAAAAAGCAAAGAGAGGGTGGGACTGGGGAAGAGTAGGAGATGGTCGACCTGTGTGAGAGGTCTAGACCTGTAGCTTTATTTTTTCTTTGATGGATGAGGGCTGTGTTTTAGCCAGAGAATTTCTCTGTAATTTTTAATGATATATCAGTGATGTGCCTGCTTCTTTTACATGATTCTTGTGTGGTGATATTGGTGGAGTTTCTCTCTGTTAAAATGTTTTCCTGTTAACTTTCATTTTATTTTCAGTTCTTATTATCAGAAGGAATGTTATAGAGGCAGAATTTATCAGCAGATACTCTGCCTCTCAGCTTGTGATAATATTTATGTTATTCATCTAAAGAACCCAGCTTAGGAATTCTTAGCTGCTCCTTTGCTTGGCTTTTTCCTCCCCTTTTCCTTCCTTAAACCGACGCCATCATAACTTGATTCGATCCAATATTGCTGCTACCTTTCCCTATGAAAGGATTTTGTCCAAATCTGAGAACTAAATCACCTTGTTTAAAACGCAGACCCCATTTGTCCAATGGCCCTCCTTGCTGTCCCAAACTGACCATTTAAAAACCAAAACCAAAACCCTATACTTTTATAGCTAGCCTAAAATCCATCCCTTACAAACCAATTTAAATTTGAAAGAGAGATCCCTCTCTGAGTCTTGGAGGGCTAGATCCAAGACTCGAAGCGGTTCAAGGTTACCTCTGTGATTGCCTCAGCAGCCTTAGGCAAATTACAGAGCGCTAACAGAAGGCACATAAACTGAGGAAGGGTCAAAGTGGTTAAAGAAGCATAAAAGAAGGAATGAAGTAAGGAAAAGTAAGTCGTTGAAAGAGAAGATAAAGGAAGATAAAGCATCAAAGAATATGGATCATGGACAACTCAGTAAGAGGAAGAAGACACCAACGGATACTTTGGATCACCTCGGGGAAACGGAGGAAGGACAAGATGATGAAGCCCTGAAAACACAGGTCATGTGGACCTAGGGTTTTGAGACCTAGACTTCGGTCTAAGGTTGTTTGAGAGTCATGTAATGTATAAATAAAGGTCCAAATGAGTTGAGAGGGGGTTTTTGGTGTATGATTATTAGTTGTTGTTCATTGTCGATCTATTGGTTACTATTATTATTGTTGATAGCAATATTGAGTCTGTATTCTGGATCTTCAGTTGGGTGTGAAGATCAACTCTGCAACTGAGTGCACAGGGATGGAAGAGAAGGAAGAGAAAGAGAGAGAGATCCGCAGCTAAGTGCATAAATAGAATTGTATGTTTTCATCTAATATATCAAGAAACACAGTTTTGTGGACGTATCCCTAGGGAGAGGGTGAACCACATAAATCTTGTTGTTATTTGTGGTTGATATTGTGTATTTTCTATCTGTTATACTGTTATTGCATGGTCATTTCCCCTATTAAAGAGATAAGGCATAAGCTAACTTCGCGAAGCTAAGTATAAGACAGTTAAGGAATCTTTGGGTTATATTGCGTTGTTGTTTTGGATTCACCTTGCATTTCCTCTGGTTGTAGACACTTGTGTCTTGCAAACCCCCTATTTCTACTTCAGGTGAGACTTCATCTTCTTCGCAGGTGTTGACAAAAGGGCCAATAGTTAGTTCTTCTTGGTGAGATATTAGAGTTGAACCCTGGGTATGCCCCTGTGCCAAAAAATGGTTCCATTGTCAGGACGGGGATATTTTTGAGGGAATTTCAAAGTGATTTCCTTTAAAGAAATAAATTCAGAACTGGATAGAAGAGCAAGAAAGGGACTTCACCATAGATCAAAATAAGAACCCTAGAATTAGAACAAAAGACTGGTTGGGGAGGTACATCTTTACAGATGTGCACGATTTATTTTTTACAGGATTTCATAAGGAGCTATATGAGTGGTTATCCCGACTAGTAGACATGCAATTTGAAATCAGATCTAGACCACCTGTGGTTTGGACAATGACATTGATCAAGAAGGTCAAGAGAGTTGATAACGTTGTGTCTAGAGAAGTAGATCTCTGGTTTGATAGCACTCTTGGAGGGTACATTACTAAGTTCTCTATTGATAGAGTGGAATCATATAGTCAAGTAGAGAGGTTCAAGGTACCTAGAGGAAAGTTTCTACACTTCTTGAAGCTAAATATTAAGATGATATTGCATGAGAATAATATCCTGAAGATAAACTAAAGCTAATGTTCAAGAATTCAGACAGTGACAATGACACAGAGGCTGGACACACGCGTAGTGGGAGATCATTCAGAGAGGTTCCTCTTCCGAACCTGTTTAAGTAGAATTACAGATATGATGGATTATATAGTGGAGAAGAAGCAGATCTAACAGACGAAGAGTATTCATAGTCCGCAAGGGAAGACAAAGTAAATACTGAATAACTTCGTTGAGGAGAACCAAAAACTTCAGGTACTGTGCCTACCATCGAATTAAGTATTATTACTCCTCCTGTTGTTTCAACAACATTAAGTAGCCAGAGTAACCAGAGTAATTAGAGCACTCAGAGTACTGTTACAAGAATTTTAGTACATACTCGGTCAAGAAACCAAGGAAAGTCCATGGCAGATGAAATGTGGTTACCTTTTTTTACAGGAGATGAATTTGAATATCCTGATCAACACTGGTTCTTATGCGAAGCTATCTAGAGAATTAATCAAGTTACCGATGAAGTTGTTAAGAGAGCTTAGTTTAGTACTACCTTGAGAGACCGTGCACTAAGCTGGTATATGAAATTTTCTTCAGAACCTGGACAACCTAAACCGTTGAATGCCATTAAGACTGCATTGAGTGCATAATTCAAGAAGCCTAAGTCAGAGTCATAGTGCATTACAGAGTTAAAGGAAATCAAGCAGAAGGTGACTGAACCTGTTTGGGACTTTGATCAGAGGTTTAAGAATCTAACAAGTCGTTTAAGTTTTCAGATCTCATATGAACAGAATAAAGAATGGTTCATCGCTTCCCTCCTGCCACATATCAGATTTCCTTTGATGCAATAGAAAGTCATTTTGCAGGCTGAAGCATTGGAGATCGCCATGAAAATAGAAGTAGCCCCTATAGGAGAATCCAGTCTAGGTATGAGCCACATCTTAAATCAATTAACTAGTTTATCTTTACAGGTTGAGGATATGAAAAAGGACAAAGGAAAGGAGAAAAGAGAATATATCTAGTGTATCAAATGTAAATCATAAGGCCATGAAAAAGAGAAATTTCCTTTATTTAATTAATACCTGGCCTCTGGAGCACCTAACCCTTTGAAGCAGGTTACTCTACCATGGTGTGAGGTATGTAGAAATAGACATCGCCCTGGTGAATGTTATTACATGTAGAAATATGTCAAGACACCTACCAATATTTATTGCACTTTCTATAAATATGTGGGGCATGATGAGAAGGATTGTAGGTCTTATCATCTCATGCATGAAAGGTCGAGGGATACATATATAATTCAAGGAGAAATGCAGTCAGAAGGAAACACTGCGCAATTCAATTCCCCAGGAAGAGAAAACTTCAACCCTCGTGATGGATTCAGAGGAAGAGGATGATGAGGAGGAATGGGTCGAGGTAGAGGTCAGATCATTTTCTATAACTGTGCCCAGCCGGGACATTTGGCAAGGGATTGTCAGAACCCTTATACTACTTGCAGCTATTGTAATTCATTTGATCATGTCATTGAAGACTGCCCAATATTGCTATTAAAACTTCAGGAAAGACAAGGTGGAAACCAACAAGTATAACTAATATCAGTTGAACCTCGTGGTGAGGATCCTCGAGTCATTGTTATTACTAGAGGAGGCGTTGTTACAGGAGAAGACAGGGTGACTCCAGGAAATAGTACAGATGGATCCATGATCAAAAAGTTGTAGAGAAGACATAATTGTTTGATCCAAGGAAAGAGAAGCATACATTTGAAGAAGAAAGAAGAGAATTTGTAGGAGAAAAAACTTCTTCATCTAGAGAACAACCATCAGTAAGGGAATGTGAAATGCCTCTAGCATTTGAACATTTTTCCTTAGCTAGACAAGGAAAAGAGGTACGCAAGTTTATGGGCTTCTTGTATACTTGCATCAATTTGATTAAATATGAAAAGGATGTGCAGGAACTACAACACTTAATAATACATTATGAAGTTGGGAGAATAGATCCTCTGTTAAGTAGAGTTGTGAACCAAGTACCTAGGAAAAGAAGGACAAACAAGGAACTACACCTTAGTGCTCAAATTGGAGACTATGACATAGAATATGTGGTCCTTGACTTGGGATCAAAAGTAAATTTTATGAAGAAGTAGACTTGGGAATTGATGGGAAAACCTAAGACTAGAGCATGTCCCTATGGACATTAATGGAGTAAGGACATTTGCAGATTTTGAAGTGATTGAGATTGTTGATGATAGTTGCCCTTACCCAAAATTGTTAGGAATTGATTGGGATTTCAACAATTCGGTTGTTGTTGACCTAAAAAAGAGAATAATGACATTTGAAGGTGATGGCCTTCATGTCATTGCACCTCTTGATCTTGATGAAGGTCGCAGATACACAAAACCAATAAGAGAAGAACACTGTGCCTATGAACTAGAAAATATCTATGAACTGATAGAACGACAACATGATTATATCAATCCTACAGTAGATGGGAATCTAAGTTGGTGAAGTGAAAGTGCATGCTCATCAGATTCAGAAGAAGCATTGGAAAATTGCCATAATAGAATGTATGAAGTATCTACGCAGAGGTGTGCCATATTGAACAGAGCAGTTTGTTGGATTGGCACAGAAGTACGTAAGCTTCCTACATTTGATGGCTTGAATCATTTAGAGACATTTCTCGTTGAATTTGAAGATATTGTACCAATACAACAGAGGTTGTTAGCACTAGATGAAACCTTGAAAGCAATGCCAGCTAGATGGTGGGGAACACACAAGAAGAACATCATGGAGTGGATACAATGTTGCACCTTGATGACAGTGTGCTTTTTAGACCAAGCTGAAGGCTGCGAAGTTCGATACATAGGTCAAAATTGTCCCAAGGACCATGTGCGAAGTTGTGAGGAAGCCTGGAGCAACATTCCTAAATAACAATGGGTACATAAGATTATTAACACTTTGGATACCACACCTATCAACTGGTATCTTCAAGAAGAACTGCACCTCATCACTACAGACTGATATGGAATGACCCAAAACTTTATAACTATGTTCCTATTTGAAAGTCAGTACCCTACAATAGATCAAGATTTACAAATTGTACAACAAAAGGTCTTTGAAGAGGCACCTAACCTCCTGTTCACACAAGAAGAAGATGACTGCACTGCACCTCTTCAAAAGTTACACGGTGTTTATAACATTAATGTTGATGACGATGATAACCCTAGGGATGTAAACATTACAGAAACTGAAGGTCAAAGAGACATATAAGGGCTAGGGATTGAATTCACTTTTATTGGACAACCTATTAAAATTAACAAGGTTAATATTGGAACAGAGCAAGCACCTAAGTTGGAAAATGTTGGAGACTATTGGGATGATGCTACTATTGATAAGATTACAGAACTATTGCATGAGTATCAGGACTTGTTTCCAACCAAGTTCACATACGTGAAAGGAATTAAAGGACCCATGGGAGAAATGAAGATTCCTTTGAAACCAGATGCAAGGCTAGTCAAGCAGAGACCTTACAAACTGAATCCCAAGTACAAGCAGAAAGTTAAAATTGAATTAGATAGAATGTTGGAAGCAGGAATCATGGAACCAATTGAATAATCTGAATGGATCATCCCTATGGTGGTCCAATATAAGAAGTCAGGATAAATCAGAATTTGTGTAGATCTAAGGAAACTGAATGATGCATGTTTACATGATCCATTTCCTACACCTTTTATTGATGAGGTCCTAGATAATGTAGGTGGACAGGAAGTCTATTCCTTTACCGATGGATTTTCAGGCTATCATGATATCAAAATTGCTAAGGAGGATAGACATAAGACCACATTTGCAACAGAATGGGGTTCTTATCAATACATTGTGATGCCTTTTGGTTTGAAGAATGCACCAACCATATTTTTCAGGGTGGTGGTTGAAGCATTTAAGGAGTTTTTACATAAGTTTTTAGAAGCATACTTTGATGATTGGACTATTTTTAGTCGACTGAAAAATCATATTGAATGCCTGAGATTAATGTTAGATAAGTGCAGGAAATGTCAGATTGCCCTGAATCTGAAGAATTGTATCTTCTTTTCACCCTTTGGAGTGTTTTTAGGACACATTGTATGTAAGCAGGGGTTGATGGTAGATCCTTCCAAGATCTCTATCATTGTTGATATACCTCCCCCTACTTCAGTTAGACAGTTGTGCATTGCATTAGGATACACTGGTTACTACAGAAAGTTCATTAAGGGATATGCACAGATAAAAACACCTATGGAGAAGCTACTGAAGAAATATAGTAAGTTTCAATGGATAGAGGAATGCCAACATAGCTTCAACACACTAAAGTAGAAAATGGTCACTGCACCTCTTTTGATTTTCCCAGATTGGAGTAAGGAATTCAACGTTCATGTCGGTGCTTCATCCATTGCATTAGGAGAAGTGTAAGCACAACTAGGTGCATGAGATATTGACCGCCCTATAGCCTTTGCGAGAAGGAAGATTTCTACATCTGAAATAAATTATACTACCACTGAAAGAGAAGGCTTAGCTATAGTATATGCATTGCAGAAGTTTAGGCACTACTTGTTGGGAGGACATTTTATGATGTTTACTGATCATTCTGCATTGAAATACTTAGTCAAAAAGACAGTGTTGGGGGGAAGAATATGCAGATGGATATTATTATTCCAGGAATATGATTTTGAGATTTTGGTCAAGCCAGGGAGAATGAATAAGGGACCTGACCACTTATCCAGGTTAGAACATGGAGAGGAACCTACCGGTTTGGATGATACACTACCAGATGCATAGTTTTTGGCCATCAGGAAAGTCGATGATCACTTTATCGAGATAGTCCAATTCCTGTCCACAGGAATGGAGCCTTGCGAATATACAATTATTCAAAAAAAATAGTTGGTCGTCCGTGCTGTAGGTTTTCAACTTATCGCTAGAAAGTTATATAAGATGGGAGTAGATGATATATTGAGGAGATGCATTATGGAGGCAGAAATACCATTGATTCTAGTAGAAGCACATGAAGGCACTATGTAGTGAAAGAAACCATGCAGAAGGTTCTTAGAGCTGGCCTCTGGTGGCCCACTTTACATAAGGATGCTAAGGAATACTACAGAGACTGCGATGTATTCCAAAGGATAGGGAAGCCTTCTAGAAGGGATGAAATGCCTTTATCACCTCAACTAACTTTACAGGCCTTTGAGAAATGGGCTATTGACTTTGTGGAACCTATCAACCCACCAGGAAGGTGCACAGGAGCTCGATACATCATCACCGCTATAATGTATTTGACCAGATGGGCAGAATAAAGAGAAGTTAAAGACTATAGTGAAACTACAGCTGCACAATTCATATTTGATGATATCATAACCAAATTTGGATGCTCGAAGATCCTTATGAGTGATAAAGGTATACACTTCATTAAAAAAACCATTGAAGCCTTGACTCAGAAGTTTGAAGTTCACCATTAGAAGAGCACACCATACCACCCGCAGGTGAATGGTACAGTCGAAGCTTTCAATAAGATCTTGGAGACAATGCTGACCAAGATTTGTAGTGTTAACAAAGATGATTGGGATTTAAGAATTACAACAGTATTATGGTCTTATCAAACTACTTGTAAAAATTTAACAACACAGACTCCCTTTAAGTTAGTTTATAGCCTGGAAGCAGTGGTACCTATGGAATATTTGGTTCCTAGCTTAAGAATTGCAACATTTACAGGAATGGATGATATTGACACTGTTCTAGAAAGGCTTGTGCAATTGATCGAATTAGAGGAACACAGGTTTATTTCAGGTTTTCATCAGCAGGTACAAAAAGAACGAGAAAAGGCTTACCATGACAGACATATCAAGAGGAAAGCATTCAAGCAAGGAGATTTGGTACTGTTTTATGACAGCAAGTTCATGAAGCATCCATGGAAGTTCAGGACACATTGGCTTGGGACATTTGAAATTTCGTATGTTAAATAAGGTGGAGCTATGCAGTTGAAGACTCTTAATGAAGAATGGAAGGATGGTTTAGTAAATGGAAGCTGGTTGAAGCTGTATCGTGACAACCAATTGGCTCATATCTCTCAGTGAAATTAAAGAAAGAAGGGTCTAGGTACCAAGTTTAGTTGAAATTGTGTACCATATACAAAAAATATATTCTGTACACGATAGGGAGGGACAAAGCATAAATCACAGGCTGCTCCGTGTAGTCTGTAGTCGAAGTAAAGCAGAAGCTCAATCTTACAGTGACTCAGGACGAGTCACATGTGAGTGTTGGGGGCTTGTTGGCCCTTGGTTAGGTATTAAGGAAAAAAGTGAATATTAAGGAAGAATAAAGACGAAGTACAAATTGTGTGGAAGGAACATAAACTGAGGAAGGGTCAAAGTGGTTAAAGAAGCAGAAAATAAGGAATGAAGTATGGAAAAGCAAGTCGTTGAAAGAGAAGATCAAGGAAGATAAAGCATCAAATAATATGGATCCTAGACAACTCAATAAGTGTAAGAATACACCAACGAATACTTTGTAGCACCTCGCGGAAAAGGAAGGAGGACAGGTTGGTGAAGCCCTGAAAACACGGGTCATGTGGACCTAGGGTTTTGACACCTAGACTTCGGCCTAAGGTTGTCTGAGAGTCATGTAATGTATAAATAAAGGTCTAGAAGAGTTGAGAGGGGGTTGTTGGTCTATGATTATTAGTTGTTTCTCATTGTCGATCTGTCGGTTACTATTATTGTTGTTGATAGCAATATTGAGTATGTACTCTGGATCTTTAGCTGGGTGTGAAGATCAACCCTGCAGCTGGGTGCAAAGGGAAGGAAGAGAAGGAAGAGAAAGAAAGAGAGATTTGCATCTAAGTGAGTAGATAGAACTATATGTTTTCATCTAATATATCAAGAAACACAGTTATGTGGACGTAGCCCTAGGGAGAGGGTGAGCCACGCAAATATTATTGTCCTTTGTGGTTGATACTATGTATTTGTTATCTGTTATGTTGTTATTGCATGGTCATTTCCCCTATTAAAGAGAGAAGGTATAAGGTAACTTCGCGAAGCTAAGTATAAGACTGTTAAGGAATATCTGGGTTATATTACATTGTTTTTCTGGATTCACCTTGCATTTCCTCTAGTTGTAGACACCTGTGTCTTGCAACCCCCCTATTGCTACTTCGGGTGAGACTTCATCTTCTTTGCAGGTGTTTCCGAAAGGGCTAGTAGTTAGGGATTGTTGGTGTGCTATTATAGTTGAACCCTGGGTCTGCCCCTGTGCCAACACAACCTAAACCATGGCCCTAGCTTGTAACTAATTTATTCACCCTACAAAATGAAAGTTTCTAATAAATTTTATTAATAATTTATTTTATGGGGTTTTTGTTACTCAAAAGGTATGGATGATACTTATGTGATGTTTTGACAGATTCAGAGAAAAAACTTTAAGAATATAAAGAAAAATTGAAATGTGGTTTCTTTACTAAAAATAAGAAGTGATAATCAACGCTTTAGAAAAACAAACTCTTTTTTTTTTTTTGCAAATGAAAGCAATATACGTTTGAATGTATGCAAGATATTTAAACTATTGTGCACTGCGGCCCTAGAATTATTTGTTAACAATCATGCAGAAAAGAGAGAAAGAACTTAACACACTGAACTTTTTTTCTTTTGAACAAGGCTAACTTTAACCAAAGTAACTACCTATCAAGAAAAAAAGAAAGCATGCAAGACTGATTACTAGCAAATAATTTATTTTCTTGATAAATTTAAAGGCAAAGGAAACAAGGAAAGAAAACTAGCAACCAAGATTTTTTTTTTTTTTTTTTCCTAAAATAAATTAACATGCAACTAAGCAAGGGATTTTTTTCTTTTTCTTTTTAAAAATGAAAGGAGAAAGGTAAACAAGAGGAAAGGAAACAATAACTGACCACCAGAAAGGATATCAATCTAGAAATCAACCCAGATATACAATTGATATTTCAACTGACCTTAACCACCCTAAAGACTCAAAGACAATCTTACCAACAAGCAAGACCTTTTCAAGAAAAGTAAGAGCTTTCACATACTATAACCAACAATCCAGAGCATCAAAAGACATAGGGGGATCAATAGATACTGAAAAACCAATTAAGTCCAACTAACTATGAGAAAAAGACTCAAAATTTCAAGCCAAATACACAGGTCCACAACTGTGTTAAATACAAAACATTGATATCAGAAGGTCATAGAAGTGAAAAACATGAACGCTCGTGCCTTATAGAAGGAAAAATCATGGATAAATTAGTTACATTTGAAAAAATAAAATTCAACCCAGAAGAGGGGCTTGCAAAACTTTTTGAAAAGTTTCTAGATGATGAAAACTCTGACAATAAAGTCCAGAAATAGGAAAGACTATGAAAACCCTAAGACAACTAAAGAAATGCTAAAATTGACCCAAACTAGGAGAATTCCCAGTATGGTCACCAATTTTGTTTAAGGGATATCTCCCCTGTGACATAGGGTCAAGTCATAGCAGAGTAAGACCGAATTAAGAAGATAGAACCAATCCTCATCTATATCAATTCATACAAGAAATAACTCTTTTTTTAAGGAGAGAGGGATAAAGAAAAAAAGAAAGGCCTCACACCTTGGATCCTTCATTTAATATCGATCCCCGCTCTTTCTTCTTGAAGTGTTCCCGATATCTGTCAAAACTAGCCTACGATACGAAAAATAAGAAGAGGTTGTTACAAGGTAGTTATACATTCAAATAACATATATCATGTGCATAAATTCAAATATATAGGAGAGAAATTATCATATGACATCACAATGAACCAACACACACAATAGGGGGAAAAGAGATATCTTATATTACCAACATTGTGAGGAAGGTAGTTACAACCTGATTCAACCTTTGGTAGTAGTTGAAAGCCAACTGCCATGGGTTCCTCCAAATACCTTTAAGAATCAAATAAATGGGGAGGCTCTCCCTTGGATAAATGAAGAGGGATAGGAACACACCCTGTAGTTATAAAAATAAGGAAGGAACACTAGAAAAGGAGTTTCTAGGTATGGGATGCTACTTGAAGAATGAAGGGGTATAGGGAAGCTTGCTAAAAATTTCCAGCATGATCTTGCATCTTATTTATTCCTCCCATCCATGCCCCCAATGGTGCATTTATACCATCCCTGGGAGGTTAAGTAGGTTGAATTCCATTTGGTATGGGCCCAGGGAGGTTGGGAAACGAGCCCAACCGAAATTCCCACCCAAAAATGTGGAATTATTTTATTTTTCACATTTTTTTAGGGTGTCCACGGTCTATAGACTAGCAAGGCGTGGATGTTCTCATGTTTCACAAAGGAAACCTGCGGATATAAGAAAAAATTATGTTTTTTAAATGACTTTGATTAGGGAAATTGGGATTTTGATTAGCAAGCTAGGGAAAAGGGTTGGGCCATGTCACAAATGTATAGATGTGGAAATTTGTGCTATAACAATAAGGGGACCACTTTGGAGACTTCTCAAAATACACCCATCGCTTATTCCTTCAAACAAACCCATCACGTCTAGATGCTTCTTCTGGGGTTACCATGCTTCTTCTATGGTTGACATCAATGCTTCTAGACTTCTTCTAGAATTGACATCTAGGGTTGAAATCAATGACAACTAACTTTACAAAAATTTAGATAGATCAATCCACCATGTATAGGGTGTGGAGAAAAACATGAAAGTGAACCAATAATCACTTGGGGAAAATCACACCACACTCTCAACTTATCCTAGCTTTCACTTACCAAATCACACTCAGAATCTAGGCTCACAATTATGCAATCTTGACTCATAGAGCTCAATCCTCGCTCACAACATTCAAATTTCTAACTTCAGTGAGAAAATAATGGAAATATTTGAATATTTATAACCAAATTGAATCAATTTAACACCATCATTTCTAAATTTGGATCTAACTCAATTGGATTCTACACATATTAGCAATTTAATAGCAATTGGATAGTTGACTGACCAAATCAATGAATCAATGGCTAATTATGGCTAATTGGATTCATTATTAGTGATCGATATACGCTTTGGTGTTCTTAATTTTTTTTAAAAGCAATGCTACAAAATTCATTTGAGTGAGAGAGCATATGGATTCTAGAAGTTCATGCAAACATGGGTTGTCAGTTAAGTTTTAAACTATGAAGGATAAAAGTGGAAAATCACAATAATGTGCATTATCACTGACATTTTTCACTTTGACATTGCTACAGTTTTTTCACTTTGCATTTTGGCTAAAGTGGAAAGTCACCTACAATGACTGCTTAACGCCATGGAATTTAAATTTGGTTATCATTGGCCCTTTTTACTTGTATTGATGCAAAGTTTACATAGTTGGTCGATATCTGTGAATAAATTAACTTTTAAGTAGCATTTTTCATTGATGCCCTTCTTCCAGTTTGTCATTTGCATCAAATTTCACTTTCACATCAGCACTGAAAATGACTTTTCACTACCTATGAAAGTGATTATAACTTGTTGATAAAAATAAATGTTTGTTTAAACAAGGCCAAAGGAATTAGGAAAATTTTGGGTTTTCTTTCAACAATGATATAAAAGACTCATTGATATGCAAGAAATCCATCGAAACCAAGACGCATAATCTATATTCAAGGTGAACAAAAATGTAAAGTAAAGTGGTACCAAAAAATTACAAAACAATTTAAGGTGTTTTGTGGACTCAACAAATGGCGATTCACTAGACCTACCCAAGATCTTTGCATACACACATTCGAACACAACACTTAAAGTTCAAGTCGAGGGAAAAATAGAACATAAATTGAAACAAAAATTACTCATAGATCCTCTTATATGTAACTTAGAAATAATTGTTTTCCCTAAAATAAAGACTTGGATGTTCAAACAAACATAATGATAAGTCTGTTTGATTAATGACACTTAACTTTGAGAAATAATTGATTTAATTCAAACTTCTTTGTCATGAGGTTTTTACATCTCTAAGTGAATCTATCATTCTTATAGTGTTTCTCCACTACCCACGATCATCTATAGCCCCGATGGATTTATCTTGATATCACAGACCTTTCTTTGTTTCCAATGAGAGTCCATAGATCCAACAAAGATATCTACATTTCCTCATTAAACAAATATGTTGCACCTTGAAGGGATCTTATTTATTGAACATTTTTTTCTTTGTAATATATATATATATATATATATATCTTTATTTCCATTATTTGGTTCAAAGAAGTAATTTAAATGAGAGAAAATTTGAGCTTATGAGGATGATGTAGGTTAATGAAAGAATTAATTAAGTACCTAGGCATGAGGCTTATCCTTTCAAATGATGTATGAATTTCATCACTTTCCCTCATTGTTTAGGTCATTTATGTTAATATCGTGACTTATTTAACGTATTCATGTTTGGAAATAGTTATTGTTGTTATAGAATCAATTTCCACCACTGAAGAATTGATGACTTTGCTGGTCCTTTCCCCATACCTCCTTTGGATTATCTAAAAAATAATATTTTGGTACTTGTACATGCCCTAACAGTTATACAACATGTGTATACAAAACTTGATTAAAGGAAAGTCATGTACATGCCATTAAATTCTCAAAAAAATATAATTTTGCATCATTGTGCGTTGATTTACAAGTTTGGTTAGTTTCCTAACTCCTTTTTCCTGTACACAATAATATCCAATTGTTTGGGGATGATATAAAGAGAGAATAAGACATGAGGAGAAAGTAATGAATCCTAAATCAAAGTTATGCTAATTGCATCACGCCTCATCTGCAAGCCCATGTATTCTTGTTACTACATTTGCCCTCAAACCTGGAAACCCTAATGTCCAACCATTTACATGCATATCGCTATCTAACCAATAAATCTCCTTGGATTCTCTTTGGGTATGTTTATGCATTGGAGTGAGAGGTTATTTACTTATATAATAGCTTGGGTGGAGGGACTTGTTATAAAAACAAGATCACAGAGCAATAAAATAAAACAAATGTAGAAATAAAACACATAAGATACACAATACAATAGAGACACGGATATACGTGGTTCACCCAATGTGGGCTACGTCCACCAAAGAAATTTATAGGTCCTTGATTTATTATTGTCCAACAAATGAAGGGATACAACCTACATCACACTCATTGCAACTTATTCTTCTTTATCTCACAGTCTCCTCTCTCAGAATACAATATTCTCCATCATACACAGCCACAATACAATTCCCTCATAAGAGAGGGTTGTATTCTATGGAAAATAAGTGCTAAAAATAACTTCTACTATCATATCTATGACCTTATAATGTGAAAGATACCAGATATAATAAATACACAGAACATAAATAAAATGCTAGAAATGGTAGAATAACAGTAATACAACCAGCATAATCTCCACAATAACACAAAAATAATATGAGAACAACAATTGAAATAACACTTTGATTTAAAAAGCAATGTTCATAGGCCTCTTCGAGGGGGAAACCTCCAATTGAGCAGCACTCTGTTACAATAATCTCCAAGCTAGGGTTTTCATACCCTCGACCCTTATTTATACTAAATATGTCTATTAAGAGAAGCATCTAGAAGAAGATCCTTCTAGAAGTGGAAGCTTCTATTAGGTCTTCTTACATCCGCCTTATTCTATTTTATTGAAATGCCTTATTAATATTGACCTTTACTACATCCGAATACATTGATCTACCTATGTGCGGGTTAGGACCTTAACATGTCTGCCCCCTTAAAAACAACCTTGTCCTCAAGGCTTGAGATGTGGAAATTGTTGCAGAATGGTAGTTGGTTCCCAAGTGGCATCTGCTGGAGTCATATCTTTCCACTGTACTAGCACTTCCTTGATGGTTCTCTAATGTAGGCAACGCTCACACTGGTCCAAAATTGCTTCTGGATATAGCCAAATGGATCCTTCTTCATCTAACTCTGGAAGGTTGGTTTGAATTAGGCACCTGGTTCCAATCACCTTCTTCAAGCAGGAAACATGAAAAACATGATGTAGCTTCGAATGACTGGGAAGAGCTAACTGATATGCGACTTCTCCCACACGCTTGAGAACTGTGTAAGGACCATAAAATTTGGGCGCTAGATTTTGACAATGCTTGGCCCTAAGGGAAGTTTGCTTATATGGTTGCAGTCGCAGAAACACCTGACCCCATTTTGCAAATTGACGTTCCGAGCAACCTTGATCTGATTGTTGCTTCATGAAATTTTGTGCCATGACCAAGTTCTCTTTAGGGTTACGAAGAATATCCTCTCAGACTATAAGTGTTTGGTCAACCTCTTGGACCTTCGAGGTACCCGGTAAGTATGAGAGAATTGAAGGTGGCTTCTGTCCATATACCACTTCAAAAGGAGTCATGCGAGTGGTTGTATGGTATGTAGTGTTGTACCACCATTCGGCTAGGGGTAACCATTGAGCCCACTGGTGTTGTTTTTCAGAGGGAAAGCACCTCAGATATGTTTCCAAACAGTGTTGTTTTTCGTGAGGAAAGCACCCTCAGATATACTCCAAACACTTGTTGACAACTTTCGCTCGAATTATCTGCTATTCGTCTAGGGATGATAAGCTGAGCTGAGATGCAATTGTGTGCCTTGTCGCTTAAACAGTTCTTGCCAAAAATTGTTTGTGAAAGTTGGGTCACGATCAGAAACAATAGAGTGTGGCATGCCATGAAGCTTGAAGACCTGGTCCATGAAAATTTGAGCCACCATGGATGCAGTAAATGGGTGGTGAAGAGCGCAAAAATGAGCATACTTGGAAAGGCGATCCACCACCACCATTATGACTGATTTATTCCCCGATTTGGGTAAGCCTATAATAAATTCCATAGAGATATCCTTACAAATATTAAGGGGAATTGGAAGCGGTTGGAGGGTGCCCAGATATTTGACTGTTTCTCCCTTGTTGCGTTGACACACCTCACATTTAGCGAAAAACTTACGGATGTCTTGTTTCATACCATTCCAGAAAAAAGAACGTTTGACCCTGTCATATGTTTTGGTGAACCCTGAGTGCCCCGCTGTGGGTGTAGCATGAATCTCAGAAAGTACTGTGGATTTGATCTTGGATTGTTTACTTAAATAAAATCGGCCTTTGTATTGCAACTCATCTTAGAGCTAGGAGTACCCTGGGGGAGCCAGAGTCTTCGTCTACAATTGTTGGATCAGATGCAAACTTTTGGGATCTTGAAGCCATTCCTGGCACACATCTTGGAGCCAATCGGGTACAATGAAGGAAAGAGAAAAAGGGACCCTTCATCTTCATATTTCTAGGACAGTGCATTCGCCACGACATTGTCTTTTCCCTTCTTGTAAATGATATCATAATCATATCCAAAGAGCTTAGTCACCCATTTTTGTTGCTCCTGGGAGGAAATGTGTTGTTCTAGAAAGTACATGAGGATTCGATGGTCTTTCTTAATTTGGAAGCGTTGCCCCAAGAGATAAGGATGCCACAGCTCAACGACATGCAAAATTGCCAACATTTCCTTTTCATAAATGGGTTTGCCCAAATTCCTTTCAGATAGTTTCTTGCTGGTGAAGGCCAAAGGTCGACCCTCTTACATAAGGACAACATCGATTCCTTTCCCTGAGGCATCACATTCCAACACAAAGGTCTTTGTGAAATCAGGAAGGGCTAGAACCAGAGTGGTGCACATGGCCATCTTCAAGGTTTGAAAAGCTTGAACAACTGCTGGAGTCCAAGTGAAAGAGTTCTTTTTGAGGAAAGCCGTGAGAGGTGCTACAATCTTTCCATAGTTCTTAACAAACTTGTGATAGTACCCTGTTAAGCACAAAAATCCATGCAATCTTTTGAGAGTCTTTGGGTGCAGCTAGTCTTGCATAGCTTCAATCTTTTTCGGGTCCACCCTGACACCATCCTTTCCCACCAGATGACCCAAGTATTCTACTTCTGAGGCACCAAAAGCACATTTAGACTGTTTTAGGAAAAGTTGGTGCTGAGAGAGTAGGCAGAGAAATTGATCCACATGAGTAAGATGGTATATCCAGGTTTTGATATAGATGAGGATATCATTAAAGAAAACTAAGACAAAATGACAGAGAAAAGGACGGAAGTCATGGTTCATGAGGCTCTGGAAGGTGGAGGGGGCGTTACACAAGCCAAGGGGCATGACCAAAAACTCATAGTGGCCCTCATAAGTGCGAAAGGTTGTCTTGGGAATGTCTGCCTCTTTCATACGTATATGGTGATAGCCTGAGGGAAGATCAAGTTTGGCAAAGAATTTGGCGCCACTCAATTCATCCAGGAGGTCATCAATGACAGGAATGGGAAATTTGTCTTTGATGGTCAGTTTGTTGAGAGCATGGAAGTCAGGACACATTCTACAAGAACCTTCTTTCTCCAGTACCATGACGACTGGAGATGATTAAGGGCTCGTACTAGGACAGATGACGTCTGCAGTAAGGAGTTCCTGGACCATTTTCTCAATTTCATTTTTTTGTGCAAAGGGGTGGCGATATGGATGGATATTGGGGGGAAGGCTTCCTGGGACAAGGGGAATGGAATGATCATGAAAACATCGGGAAGGAGGGAGTCCTTGGGGAGTGGAAAATACCATTTGATGTTTAGAAAGGAGGGCTTGGAGGTCTTGGGGAACTGGGGGTGTCTTTGTGGCTTGTATGGCATGGAGTTGGGCAATGACACCAGAATGACCTTTTTTTAGCAGCTTTTCCATGCGATGGGAACTGATGACCTCAGGTGAACTAGTAGTGATACCTTGGAATTTATATTGGTGGCCTTCTTGGTCGAATTGCATGGTTAAGTTCTTAAAATCCATGAGAATGGGACCCAAAGTCCTTAGCTAGTTTGAACCCAACACAATGTCGCAACCTCCCATGTCAATAGAAAACATATGGGATTTTAGGTGGTAGTCACCGATTTGGAGATGCACATTTCCACAGCGCCTGCCACATTTCATAGAACCACCATTGGCAATCATGATTTGGAAATTGTTTACAACATGGATGTAGCAATGGGTTTCTTGGGCAATGCGACGATGACTAAAATTGTGGGTGTTGCCACTATCAACCTGAATGATGACCTTTCGGTGCTTGATGTAATCGATTAGCTTGAGGGTTTGGGGGGCAGAGAACCCAGTGAGAGCATTGAGGGAAATGATATGTTCCACTTCGGGAGGGTCGTAGGGAGGGCTTATGTTAGTGATTTCTGGTGACTTGAGCACAAGGGGAGTTTCAACATACTCTTCTGGAATATCCTGAGAGATGGCCATAAAAATATTTTGTTCCTTACATTTGTGGCCCAGGAAATATTTGTCATCACAATTATAACAGAGGCCTTTGAGTTGGCATTTAGCCATTTCATCCTTGGTCAATTTTTGGATCTTTAATGGGGCAGAGGGAGTAGTGGGGTTTACTGGTTTAGGGCGAGGGATAAAGGAAGGCTTACGATTTTGAGAGGAAACAATTTGTTGTGCTTCTTTAGATTTTTTAGTAGCCTCCACCCAACTCCCAGGTCTAGCCATGAGGACATGGGCCCGAATATCCTCCTTCAGGCCATTGATGAAACACTCTCGAAAGAAAGCATTAGTCATGCCCTCTGTTCGAAAAGCCAGGCGCTCAAATGCAGCTATGAAGTCTTCTACTGTTCCTGATTGTTTCAATTTTGTCAAACGACCCAAATGGTTGGTGTCAGTGTCAAAGCATTCATAAAGCTCAGTCACAAATTGGGTCCAAGCAATAT
Source organism: Picea sitchensis (assembly GCA_010110895.2). Classification (NCBI taxonomy): domain Eukaryota; kingdom Viridiplantae; phylum Streptophyta; class Pinopsida; order Pinales; family Pinaceae; genus Picea; species Picea sitchensis. Next base: position 46,718 of record SNQJ01S0005484.1, on the reverse strand, counting down.
ACCCTTGACAAGAAATTTTTCTCCATTGCTACCATTGCCAGCGTTCTTGATATAGATGGAGAACACCATACCAGAGTTTGACCAAGTCATCTATAATGTTGTAGAGAGAGAAATAATGTTCCATTTGGGTGACCCATCCAGTGGGGTCCGAGCCATCAAATTTGGTTACATCCACTCGCAGAAGGCGTATGTCCCGTTGAAAGTGATGGGGCTGAAAGGTATGGGAATGGGAAGAAGTTTCACCTTCAGTCTTTGTATGTGCTTCAGGAAAAGGGTCATCGGTAGGGATCTTTAGTTTGGTGCAGAGTGATGCAAAGACATATTTAAGATGGGTGGTTAGTTCTTGTTTGACTTCCTCCATTGCGGACTGCACGTATGCATTTATGGTGGTATTGATGGATGTATCACGGGAGGCAATAGTAGCACTGAGTTGTTGCACCTCTTTTTGGGTCTTGAGGAAACTAGATTGCAAGGTGTTGAAGCGAGACTCCAGTTCTTGGCTACGGGTATGGGCCATGAGGATGGGTGAACTGAAAAGGGAGTGGGCGGGGTCAAAATGTTTTGCAGAAAAATGATATGGATGAATGTGATAAGGGAGAAGAGATGAATCTAATGGAATAGGTCTCAAATAATGGTGAAAGGCCTTATTAATATTAGGTCTTATTACATCCTCCTTATTCTATTTTATTGAAAGGCCTTATTAATATTGACCTTTATTACATCCGAATACATTGATCTACCTATGTGCGGGTTAGGACCTTAACATAATGAATGGTCCAGATTGACTACGAAATTACAATATTTTACAAGGCAATTTTTCCCAATATTTCACTTCGGGACTGTAGCCCCCCTGGACCCCCCTGGTGACATTTGTGGGGGGGAAACCCCCCCATACCCTCCCTTTAGAGAATGGGGTCTTGTTATCATGTAAATTTTCCTTGGGTCTTTTATCCCTTAGGTTTAAATTTTTTATCCTTTAGACTTTAGGTTTGATTTATTTTTCTTTGTGTGATTTGCTTAGGTTAGCTTGAACAAATAAAGACTTGTAGTTGTGGTTTTGGCTCATTTTTGGCCCACACATAGATTTTAAGCCTAGCTTCATTCTATGGTTTATGATTTTGACTCACCTCTTGACTTGACATCAAGCATAACCCATCCCATGATCTTAATGACTTGACACATCACTCCATCCACTCATACCCTTTATCCTTTCCATGATGTCCCTATGTCCATTAAAGGGGGTCAAATCAAATTTTGAAAATGGTGTTGCCAACTCACTAGGAGTTTCTGTAGCGCACCCTTTGTCCTTTGATCCTTGTCATATTTCATCATAATCAACTAAGGTCATGATTTACCTTGTTTTCAGCACCCTTGTCGATTAAAAAGGATATTAAGATCTAGTCATTAATGAATTTGCTAACGGTTTGAGCATTCAAATTTTCTCTCAAGCTTGGTGCTACTGAAATCACTAGTTCAAACCAGTTGCAAACTATGCTACGGGATCCACTGCCAAAGATAAATTGGAGGTTGAGGTGGATGTGGTAGTTTTCTAATTGGTTGCAGATCCTCCATTTTCAGTCACCATCTCCAGGTATTCTGTGAGTCCTCTCAAATTGCATAGAAAGTCTTGAGATACCCCTACAAAATTGCAGACTACTTCTTCCCTCATCCATTTGCATTTGTAGCTTTTCTCCCATAGATCTTGCAACCATTGTCACATGGATTTCATATTTTATAGAGGCCAATTCATTTTTCTCCTGAATATTGAGTACATGTGCGATCACTTGGTCCTTGTGTGCACACTGCGCTATAGAAAGATGTTGCTAAAAACTGCGCTACATATCCCCTGTTTCATGCGCTGTGTTTTACTTGGATTGGTCAATGTTATTCTTTGTATTAAGAGACCCATGCATAGACCCTTATTTTCACTGTATCATAATTCATCCATCTCAAGATCTGTTAGCAGTGATTAGAAGAAGTCCCTACCCTTCCAAAGCTTTGATGACCATGGTGTGGTGATTTAAATATGAACAGTGCATCCTTGCCTTCCTTAACTCATAATTTCTCTCTCTTAATTTTAAAGAAAGGCCATCAAACCAGTTTATTGTTAAATCAAGGTGAGTTAGAGGAAAATCCTGAGAGATATTAACCATTAGTCACTGTCATCTCTCATTGATTTGTGCCTCTATTTGTTTTCTTACCCCTGTTATAGGATAAATCGGTAGGTGCAGACACTAATTGTTCTCCCTAGATCCACCTAGATCTAGAACAAAACACACCAGAACATGACGCTTTCCTTAATTTTTAAATATTGAATTTACTAACTAAAGAGGGATAGCTGACATACCATTTAAATGCCTCTTCCTCTCGCTATCGCCATCCTAGATCCGTTCCAATGCTCATACAATGATGAACCTGCAAAAGAACACAACCAACTAAAGTGATAGTAATAGCATAAAATCAATATAAACCTATGTATGTGATCAATGAATGATACAATAAAACACAACAAGCTTTATATGAAAGAATCATATTACTATATCATATTAAATGTGAAAGAGAGATTACAACCATGGCCTTGATGTCGTAAGATCCATTCCAACTGTCCTTTGTTCCCCACAGACTTTCATTCCAAGAATTCTGAGAGCACAGATATGATAATATTCACAATCTATCTTGACAAAGTCAAAACTCAAAGACACTTTACCCAAGCTAATAATTCCAAGCCAAATCCAACTTAGCCCTTCTCCATGAGAGCTCCTCTCCTTTTATAAGTTGAAGAGGATAAGGTGAGGAGGTTAGGATGATCCCACTAAATCATTAAAGCGAGTAA
>SNQJ01S0005484.1:7892-43875 GCA_010110895.2 Picea sitchensis | reverse complement strand
CATGAGAGCTCCTCTCCTTTTATAAGTTGAAGAGGATAAGGTGAGGAGGTTAGGATGATCCCACTAAATCATGAAAGCGAGTAAGATCCAAACCATTCAAGTGCCACCTCACCATGGAAGTTTGTCCTTTTAGAAGATTCGAGAAAACGCTCATTTTTCCCACGTGTAAGAATTCTCGCACCTTACCTATAGAGCAGACTACGAACTCCTTGCGACCTAGCTATGATGCAGCCTACGAGAATCAGGCATTCTCTCACCCTAGCTATAATGCAGCCTGTGAACTTCCTTTTTTATAGGGTTTTTACAAAGGAAAATGCAACTTCTTTTCTCAGGAAAAGTTCTTCTCCCTTCCTTCTTCAGGAACTCAGGAAGTTCACACCACAACCTTGGATCCACTGTCTTTATCCATGGAGGCACCTCAAATGAATAAATATCACAAGGGAGGAAGTGTGTTCAGTACTAAACCCTTTGACATGCACCTATTTGATGTTGAGCCAATGGTCAAGGAGGTGTTCCAAAGGGCTGGATGCCTCTCTTTTTTCCAAAACATGCAGAGGGGACACCCTGAAGTAGCAAGGCAATTTTCATTACATTTTGATGGCATTAAGACTAAGGTGGGAGACCTTGAGTTTGAGGTATCTGAAGCCTCTATTGCAACAACCATTGGGATTAATAATACTGGTGAGAGGTGTTTTAAATCCATGATCCTAAATTTTTCCTTCTCCAAGGACTTCCTCAAATCAGACTATCCGAAAGATAATTTGTCCAAGGGAGTGCCTAGAAGCCACCTAGTTGAATATTTTGATAAAATGTTGAAGATCATCCAGAGATACTTTACGTGTGAGGGAAGGTTTAATATTTTATACCAGTACCATATAAGACTCTTGCTACATTTTACTAGTAAATATGCAATGAATATCCATTTCTAACTTTTGAGGAGCATGGGGAAGATGTTTGATAGAGTCCAAGCCAAGTCCAAGGCTGTGGACACTAGTGTCTTTCACTATGGATTGATTAGGATGTTGGTGATGGAAGAGTTGGAGAAGAGGAACATTCCTTGGGAACAGTTCATTATCTCTACCCACATGCAGTTGGATATAGCCTCTAATCCTCAATCTAATATGCAGATACCTTTTCCATCTACTAGTGTTGCTCCAGCAGGAACAAGCAAGAAAAGAAAGAGAAAAGCCTCTACTCAAGACCAATAAGTCATCAAGGAAATTGAAGAAGCAGAGAAGGAGGATCATCAATCTCCACAGAGAGACTTTTCACCTCCTCCTAAAATTGAATTGGAAGAAGTCCCTTCATCCACTAAAGCCACATCCAAGAGGGGAAGGAGATTTCATTTCTCTTCATCTCCTCCAACAGCTAAGATCAAAATCAGGAAGCCTTTTACTAGATCATCATCTCTCAAGGAGGATGTTGAAGCAGAGGTCCTACCTAAGGTTTCAGTTCCAAGGAAAAAGAAAGATAAGGGTAAAGGCATTGAGAAGAATATTGGGGTGATAAACAGAGCCCATGTGCAACAGAAAGATAAAGGTGAAGCCATTGAGAAACATGTTGAGGTTATCAACATCAACACTCCACCTAGTAATCACACTTTCAAAAGATTAAATAGATAACTCAGGGAAGCTATGAAGGAAGTTTCTCATTTGAAAGAAGAAAGTTTATCTAAGAGAATCAAGATGAAGGATCTCATGGATATGTACAGTGACACCCTTGATCCGGCAAAATTTTCAACAAGAAGAGCCCTGCCTCTCCATAATAAACTTAAGAAACTCTACAGGAAAAACAGAGGCTTTCAGTCTCAAAATAGAAAGCTCGAGGAAGAATTGCAACATTTCAAGGATGAATTGGCCCAGAGGAACTTGAATGTTCTAGTAGAATATGTCATTGAAAGAGATGAACTGGTAGTGAATAAGAGCACACCTACAGTCAAGAAGAGTATCCCTGCAAAAGAAAGACACGTTGCTATGATAGAGGGAATATCTCCTGCAACAAGGAGGAGTGCTAGGTTGATGAAGTAGTTGGGGGATATAAGATCCATTTTTGTGTGTGGTATCTTTTTTCAAGAGTAAAGTGATAAAGGAATTATAATTTTTTCCACCTATATAGGAAGCTACAGGCTCCTAACCCATTAGCTAAGTGTTTTGTACTTTTGAAGGATTGGTCTCATCACATAGAAAAATCACAAACATTTTGTAGCACCATGGCGTTGTGGAATCGTCTATATAGTATGTTCTACAATTTTTCTACCTAATATGCTACGAAATATCCTAGCTGAATTACATAGTGGCACTACTGTTTCTACAAAACACTACGAAATATCCTAGTTGAACTCAACAATGGCACTACCGAATCTACAGGAACAGTTGATAGATGGCGCTACCAAATCTACAGAACTGTTTTGATGAATGTCTCTACCAATTCCGTAGAGGCTATTTTAGGTGCGGCGCTACCAAATTTGTAGAAGCTATTTCTGGAGGGCTGCTACGAAATTGCATATAGTAATTACACAGGATTGGCGCTACATAAATTGCAGGCCTGTTTTGGAGGAGGCTCTACGAAATGTGCAAAGTGGTTTTGCAAAGGGCACTACAGAACTAGATGCCCAATGTGTTACTGACTGGTGCTACGGACTGACACCTTTGTTCAATGGATTCTATTTCATGACACCTTTGGATGGTTGATGATGTGGATAGAACCGAGGATCACAGGTGGCAGCATGGTGAAAACATACAACCCCTGGAGGAAACTTGGAAATGGAAAGGAATGCACCTAAAGGGAGACATGTCATTTATTTCTTGTTGGAGTGGTTTCCAACATGGTTCCTATTTTGTAGCAATTTGTTAAAAGTTGTTAGCACAAGTGTTAGAATGATAGTTGTTTTAGAGAATCCTAGGGGGAGGGAGGCTAGCTCGCACCTCTAGTTGTTGCCTTTCCTTTTTGGTTATAAATACATATTCTAAATGATTAAGGGGGTTAGAATGGTTGATATGGGCTCCCTAATTGTAATATTTTTGACTAAGTAGACTGTTCTCTGGTTATGTATTGGACTTGAGAATTTTTTATTAATAGAAGTCAGCTTCTCTTTATATCATCTTTTTTCCTCTTATGATGAAGTATTCATGATTGGATGATCCACATGAGATTGTTATGGTTGTGTTATGATGAATGTTTGATTAAAATACTGCTATGATGTTCTTCAATGTTCTTTAACTTTGAATTTAAGAAGTTCTTGTGCTTGAGTTTTTCCTCCTTGGGCTACTTGAAGACCTGATGTCAATAAAAGACCTTTACACCTCCCTCACTAAAGTATTCCTCCTATTCACTTGTACTCCCATTCACCAATTGAAGCTAATCAAGACCTCATTTTCTTGTGCATGCTAGCCCAGATTTCTAAGTTAAAACATTATTATTTTGAGTCTTTACCTTTAAAAACTCATTTACATTTACACATTCTTTCATGGGTACTCGACTTATCCTCTTTGCAATCTGAGGGTGATTCTTAGTGATAACATTCTTGGCACCATTGTCGGGGAATGAATTAAAGGCATTTCCCTGGGATTGAATGACAAATCATATTGATTCTGAAGGTGCATTAGAATTCAATACATTGAAGATTGTAGCTTGCACCTGGTGACTCTATTGTTTCAGTTGTGGCTCCCAAAGGCAGACACATGAGGTCAACTCCACAAATACCTATGGCTACAACTAAAGCTGAACTAGAGAAGATAATCAAGAAGGGAAAAGCTTCTCAATAGATTTTTCCTACTACTGTATTAGGTACTTCTGGTCAGCTGCCTGAATCCATTCTTAATACACCAGTTGTTATATCAAGTATTCCTCCTTTACCTTCTGTTGAAGTTTATAGAAATTTGGATTTTGAAATTTTTCTTGTCAAATACTCCTCCTTTAACCCATAATTGAAAGAAGAAAATTTTGAAATCCATTCCTCCCTTGATATTGTAAAGTGGTTCAGACTTGAGAGTTTTGAATATTTTCCTACTTTGGTTTTTCCTACTCCTCCTCCTATCAAAGTTACTGAGACTAAAAAAAAGGAAACCTCATCTCACTTGGACCCTATTTCATTTTCCCCAAAGGCTCAAACTCTTCCTGTGAAAACTGAAATCCCTCCTTCCTACATTCCTTTTTCTCCTAAGCTGCACACAATCAAATCTCCATCTCCTCCTTGTTCTCCTAGAGTTCATAATCCAATGGCAGGTGCTAATGATCTTAGAAATAGGATGGATGCCATAGTGAATGATAGGTATTACCCTCTTATCTTACCTCAGCCTATGAATTATCTCCATGCTAGAGACTACCTTAAGTACATGCCCAAGTTCACAAGGGAGGAAGACATAACCGCTAAAGAACACCTTGTTGCCTTTTATAGTTATGCAGACAATATTAACATTGAGAATGAAGATGTATGGATGAGAGTCTTTGTACATAGCCTTGATGGTGAGGCTAGGAAATGGTTTAGGGATTTGAATCCTAGAACTATTGTTTGGATTTAAGATTTATATGATGCTTTCTTGAGACAGTGGGGGGATAAAAAGATTTTCTTTATAATATCACATAATTTGGATCCCTTAAGAGGAAAGAGGGAGAATTTGTTTATGACTTCTTCAAGAGATTCAATAAAATGTACAACAAGATCCCTGCTGAAATGAAGCCTACAGAAACCTCTACCAAGATCACCTATGGTAGTGCTTTTGACCTTGATTTTTTCCTTCTACTGAGAGAAATAAGATCTACCTCCTTAGCTCATATGCAAGATGTAGCCTTAGAGGTAGAATCCAACATAGTGGCAGCTGAAAAACTTAGGGGAAAATATGATAGGGACAAGAGAAAAAGTAGAGTTGAAGCCTCAACCTTTGATTCCTCTATTGTCCATCCTCAAGTTGATGAACTTACAAAATTGGTAAAATCACTTTCTGTTTAAATGGAGAAGTTAAAACTTGAAGGAAAACATACCTATAGGAACACACAGAATGTTGATAATAGAGGTAACTTTAGAAGACCAAATAATGATCCTTAGATCCTCCGAAGAGATCCAAAAAATAGAGATAGGGATGATAAAAAAATTCAAACCCCTCTCCAAAACAACCTTTTTGTTGATGAAGAAGGAGAGGATGAAGAAACTGATCCTGAAATACATTATCTTGGTGACACCTCTTCATCCCCTCATTTGATCCAATCTACATATGAATATTATCTCATGGATAGTCAAATAAATGAATTGAGCAAAGGAGAAAAAACAAAATAAAATCCTAAGAGATACAACCTAAGGTCCAAGAATAAAGAGGAAAAGACTGACACTTTTGATCAGCGCACTAAACTAGAAAATTCTGCTAAGCCTGTGGCAGCTGGCAACAAATAAAAATATGCACAAAGCCCTGAAGCATTGGTTAAGAATCCTACCCTACAAGTCAGGGAGATTCTAAAATCTCCATCTTCCTTCAACTTTGAAAGTGAGATTCAAAAAATAAAAATCCTTGTACCTTTTTTGGAGCTGATAAAAAATGAGGAATTCAAAAGATATCTTTCCAAAATGTTGCAGCCTGAACCTTCCTCCAATTCCACTGATTCAATAAACCTTCAAGATGAAAAATAAGAAGGCATCCTAGGACCTTTGATAGAACATAGATATGATTCATCCCCTCCCTTCTATACATCAGTGAACATTCATGATAAAGTGTTTCACAACTGCTTGATGGACTCAGGGGACTCTCACGATATCATGCCAAAAAAATTCATGGATGAGCTTGGGTTGGAAATTATAAAAACATACCATGAATTATACTCTTTTGAATCTAGGAACGTGAAGTGTCTTGGGGTTATCAAAGATCTAGTTGTTACCTTGTTTCAGTTTCCCATGAAAAGTGTGGTCATGGATATTGTGGTGGCTGATGTCCCCCCTAAGTTTGGTATTCTCTTGTCAAGATATTGGATAAAAATACTAGGTGGAACCTTGCATATGGACCTTACATATGCCACCATTCCTGTGTTTGGAGGAGAACATAGAAGGATTTATAGGGAGGCTCAATTAGCCTACATCATCAGTGATGAAGCAAACCCCACCAACCATCCTATTTTTGCACTTGATATTGATTTAGGATCCAGTATATTGCAGCTCACAGCTGCTCCTCAAGCTCCTCTTGAAATCAAAAAATAGTCCATTACCTTTTGTGAATATTCTCCTCCAAATACCTTTGTTTGGAAGATATTTTGTGATGGAGCCTCTTCTAACGAAGGTGTTGGTGCTTGAATAGTCTTTGTTTCCCCTACTCAAGAGATCATATCTTTGTCCTACAATATTTAATTTGAAACTACAAACAATGTGGCAGAACATGAAGCTCTTGGTTTGGGTTTGAGGGCTACCAAAGACATGGGGATTGAAGAGATAGCAGTGTTTGGAGATGTTGAATTAATTTTCCATCAAATAAAAAATCTATACCAAGATAAACACCCTAGGCTGACTTATAGAAATGAAGTTTGGGATATTGTTGACAGTTTCTTCTTAGCTTTTAATATCTCATTTGTTCCAAGAGAGGAGAAAACCATGGAATATTCTTTGGTTGTTTCAACAAGTAATTTCAGAGTCCCTTTTCCACCTAAACTCAAATATGACGTAGAATTCAAGTATAGACCCTCTATACCTGACAATGTCAAACATTGGAAGGTTTTTGAGGATGATCTTGAGATTAAAAGATTTGTTGAGATTGTGGATGAGTTTTCTGCCTTGCATATTGATCAAGATAATGATATTGAAAACAACCCTTATGCTGATGTTTTTCTAAATAAATTTGCTAACCATCATATTGTTCAGTTTCCTAGTAACCATATTCCAAAAGGACTAGTTCCTTTGGAGATATTGTTCGATAGAAATGATGTTGTTGTAAAGGTTAAAGGTTCAACTGAAAATGTTGATGTGACTGAATTTAATGTGGGTACATAGGAGGATCCAAAATATGTCAAGTTGTCTAACATCTTGTCAAAGGAACAAAGGGTTGAATATGTTAAGTTGTTAAAAGAGTTTGCTGATGTGTTTTCCTAGACATATGAAGATCTGAGAACATACGACAAAAAACATCATTGAACATAAGATCCCTTTGAAAGAAGAGACCAATCCATTTAGGAAAAAACTTAGATAGATAAATCCTATGTTGCTCCCTATTATGGAAAAAGAGTTAAAAAATATTTTGGATGCCAAGATCATCATTCCTTTGAGATACTATGAATGGGTGGCTAACTTGGTCCCAGTGAGAAAGAAAAATGGGGAAATCAGACTTTGGGTTGATTTCAGAAATTTGAATAGAAGATCCAAGAAATATAATTAGCCCTTACCAAATATGGAGCACATATTGTAGAGGATTACAGGTTCATCTAGGATGTCTATGATTGATGGATTTTCTGGCTACAATTAGATCTATGTCTTTCCTGAAGATAGAGAGAAGAGAAACTTCACTACTCCTTGGGGCACATTCATGTATGCTAAAATGCCTTTCAGATTGATGAATGCAGGAGCGACCTTTCAGCGAGCCATGGACATTGCCTTTATTGGGGAGAAGGACAAGTTTGTAGTCATCTATTTGGATGACATTACAATGTTCTCACAATCTGATAAAGAACATTATCATCATTTGAAAAAGGTTTTCTTGAAGTGCAGAAAGTTTGGTCTCTCTCTCAATCCTAAAAAGTCATTGTTTTCTATGAAGGAGGGGAAATTATTGGTGCACATTGTATCAGTTGAAGGGGTAAGAATTGATTCAAGAAGAGTAGAATCCATCCAGAACTTGTCTCTCCCTAGATCCAAGAAATAAGTTCAGTATTTCTTGGGGAAAATCATTTTTTTGAGAAGGTTCATTTCAAATTTTCTTGAATTGGTAAAGTATAGTATAGCCATGTCGAGGAAAGGAAATGAAGTCAAATAGACTATTGAGTCTCAAAATTATTTTGATCAAATAAAAAAGGCTTTGAATGAAGCACTTGTGCTCATCATCCCTGACTACACCAAGGATTTTCTGATATTTTATTTTTCTTCATTTGACACAGTATTTGTTATTTTATTATAGAAAAATGCAGAAGGGTTAGAGAAGCCTATTGCCTTTTTCAACAGGGCATTGAGGGATGTCGAAATAAAATATGACATCATGGAAAAGCAGGCTTATGCTTTGGTCAAATCCCCCAAGGATTTCAGAGTATATGTGTTGCATTCAAAAGTTGTTTCATATGTCCCTTTAGCCTCAATGAAAGAGATACTTATTCAACCTAACATAGACGAGAGGAGGAGCAAATGGATTTCCAAAATTATGGAATTTAATATTGAAATAAAGCCCACTAAATTGGTTAAAGGCCAAGGTTTAGCTAGGTTACTGGCTGAATCAAAATGCAAATCTTTGGGGGTTAATTTCATAAACATTAGCTCAGAAAATCAGCAAGTTGAGTTGTCTGATAAAGATTCTCAGGTCAGCCCCCAATTGGCAGAATGCACTTGGTACAAGGACATCATATGTTTTTTGCAGAAGTTGCAACCTCCTGATGGTTTGGAAAGGAACAAGGTAAGAGCTTTGAAGCTCAAAGCAATCAGATATTGTCTTATTGACTAAGTTTTGTATTGGAAATATCCTCTAGAATTGCTTTTGAGATGTCTTGATCCACAGGAGACCCAAAAGGTTATGTCTAATTTTCATGATAGTTTATGTGGGGGCCATCACTTCTGGAGAACCACAACCTATAAAATCCTCATAGTTGAGTATGTTTTTCCTAGCCTTTTTACTAACATTTGTGTAAAGATTAGAGCTTGTGTCAAGTGCCAAATTTTTTTTGGAAAGCAGTAGCCGAAATATTTTCCATTGAAGCATGTGGTAGCTTCAGGACCTTTTCAGCAGTGGGGACTAGACTTGATTGGGGAAATTCATCATGCTTCAAGTGGTCAGCATAGGTGGATTTTTACTACCACTGATTACTTAACCAAGTGGATAGAATCCATCCCTACAAGGAATTCCTCCCACAAGGTTATCATTGGTTTTCTTGAGGATATTATGTCAATATTTGGTTGTCCGAGCAAAATTGTTACTGATAATGCTGCATCTTTCAATGGTGAACCATTTATCAAGTTTTATGAACAGTATGGTATTACATTGGTTCATTCTACTCCTTACTACCCCCAAGGGAATGGATTGGCATAATCCTCTAACAAGATCCTTATAAAGATCATCAAGATATTGTTATAAGACAACAAGAAAGCATGGGACTCAATGCTAAAATTTGCTTTGTGGGTTGATAGAGTTACAACAAAGAGATCACTTGGTGTCTCTCCTTTGCAGCTTGTGTATGGAGTTGAGGCTATCTTTCCTACTCAGTTTTACTTGCCCATGGAAAAATTCTTCCAGGACTACCAAGGAGAACCTGATGATATGGTCAGAAGAATACAATAGTTGGTAGAAGTGTAGCAGACTAGAGAGAAGCTATTGGACAAAGCACATAACCATCAACAAAGATCAAGAAAGCCTTTGACAAGAAGGTAAGCAAAGAAGACTTCCAGCTGAGAGATCTAGTGCTCAAGTGGGATGCACCCAAGCAAGACAAAGACAAGCATGGTAAATTTGAAGCATTGTGGACTGGTCCCTTCAAAATTTATGAGGTATTTTTAAATAACACTTATAAGTTGCAAAATTTGGAGGATTCTGAAGATTTTGGTGGCCCTGTCAATGGGCACTTTCTGAAAAAAGTATTTTTCTTAAGCCATGAGTGGCTTTCCATTTCATTGTAAATATCATTTTTGTTTTATTTCTGATTGAATAAGTGACCCCATATCCCTAGGATAAGGCACTGAAACTGCTTGTTCTTGGTAGCTCATAGGGAGCATGCCATCCCCTGTGGAGCCAATGTTATCACATAAATTTTCCTTGGGTCTTTTATCCCTTAGGTTTAATTTTTTTATCCTTTAGACTTTAGGTTTTCTTTATTTTTCTTTGTGTGATTTCCTTAGGTTAGCTTGAACAAATAAAGACTTGTGGTTTTGGCTCATTTTTGGCCCATATATAGATTTTAAGCCTAGGTTCATTCTATGGTTTATGATTTTGACTCACCTCTTGACTTGACATCAAGAATAACCCATCCCATGATCTTAATGACTTGACACATCACTCCATCCACTCATACCCTTTATCTTTTCCATGTTGTCCCTATGTCCATTAAAGGGGGTCAAATCAAATGTTGAAAAAGGCGTTGCCAACTCACTAGGAGTTTTCGTAGTACACCGTTTCTCCTTTGATCCTTGTCATATTTCATCATAATCGGTTGAGGTCATGATTTACCTTGTTTTAATCACCCTTGTCACTTAAAAAGGATATTAAGATCTGTTCATTAATGAGTTTGCTAATAGTCTGAGAATTTGAATTTTCTCTCAAGCTCGACACTGTTGAAATCACTAGTTCAGACCAGTTGCAGACTGCGCTATGCGATCAACTGCCAAAGCTAAATTGGAGGTTGAGGTGGACATGGAAGTTTCCTAACTAGTTGCAGATCCTCCATTTTTAGTCACCATCTCCAGGTATTCTGTGATTCCTCTCAAATTTCATAGCAAAGTCTTGAGATACCCCTACCTCAGCAATTGATAGCGCTCGACGTTGTAGACTACTTCCTCTCTCATCCATTTGCAAGAGTAAAGTGATCAAGGAAGTATAATTTTTGCCACCTATACAGGAAGCTACAGGCTCCTAACCCATCAGGTAACTTTTTTGTTCTATTGAAGGATTAGTCTAATCACATAGAAAAAGCACAGACATTCTGTAGTGCCATGGCGTTGCGGAATCATCTATATAGTATGTTCTGCAAATTTTTTTCCTAATATGCTACGAAATCTCCTAGCTGAATTACACAGTAGCGCTACCATTTCTGCAAAATGCTACGAAATATCCATGCTAAACTCAACAATGGCGCTACCAAATATTTAGGAACAATTGATAGATGGCGCTACCAAATCCACAGAGATGTTTTCATGAATGGCACTACCAATTCTGCAGAGGCTATTTCAAGTATGGCACTATCGAATCTGCAGAAGCTATTTCAGGAGGGGCGCTACAAAATTGCATACAGTCATTACATAGGATTGGCGCTACAAAACCTGCAGGCTTGTTTTGGAGGAGGCGCTACGGAATGTGTTGAGTGGTTTTGCAAAGGTCACTATAGAACTGGCCACCCAATGCGTTACTGAATGGTGCTACGAACTAGCACCTACAATCAAGGGATTCGATTTCATGACACCTTTGGATGGTTGATGATGTGGATAGAACCGAGTATCACAGGTGGCAACATGGTGACAACATACAACCCTTGTAGGACACTTGGCAATGGAAAGGAATGCGCCTAAAGGGAGACATGCCATTTATTTCTTGTTGGAGTGGTTTCCAACATGGTTCCTATTTTGTAGCAGTTTGTTAAGAGTTGTTAGCACATGTGTTAGAATGATAGTTGTTTTAGAGAATCCTATGGGAAGGGAGGATAGCTCGCACCTCTAGTTGTTTCCTTTCCTTTTTGGTTATAAATACATATTCTAAATGATTAAGGGGATTCGAATGGTTGAGTTGGGCTCCCTAGTTGTAATATTTTTTACTAAGTAGATTGTTCTCTGGTTATGTACTGGACTTGATAATTTTTTATTAATAGAAGTAAGCTTCTCTTTATATCATCTTGTTGCCTCTTATGCTGAAGTATTCATGATTGGATGATCCACATGAGATTTTATGGTTTTTTTATGATGAATGTTTGATTATAATACTGCTATGATGTTATTCACTGTTCTTTGACTTTGAATTCAAGAAGTTCTTGTGTTTGAGTTTTTCCTCCTTGGGTTGTTTCAAGACCTAATGTCAATAGCAAGCCTCTATACCTCCCTCACTAAAGTCTTCCTCCTATTCACTTTTACTCCCATTTACTGGCTGAAGATAATCAATACCTCATTTTCTTGTGCATGCTAGACCAGATTTCTGAGTTAAAACATTATTATTTTGAGTCTTGTCCATTTGACCTTTAAACACTCATTTAAATTTCCACATATTTTGATGGGTACTGGGCTTATCCTCTTTGCAATCTGAGGGTGATTCTTAGTGCTAATAGGTCCAAGCACGAATGAAACAAACATATGAATCATGATGATAATCAAGCTCCACAACCAACAATCTCCCACTTGGAGACTGATAACAACAACTCCATTGTTGTTGTACCTCCTGGAATATACTCCACCTTGAACTTGGAAAATTTATCATCTTCACCTTCATGCTTGAAGACCAACTGAAACTGAGTAGGAAGTCAATTTATCCCTCGTTACTCCCTTTGTTAACATGTCTGCGGTATTTTGGCTAGTGTGTATCTTTTCCAACTTCAAATGTCCATATTCCAAGACGAATAGTATGAAATGGTACATGAGAGATATATTCTTAGTCTTTGATTGGAAGGTTGAATTATTTGCAAGATGAATGGCACTCTCATTGTCACAGTACAACCTGTTATTCTCCTGCTTATTTCCCAATTCCTCCATAAACCTTTGTCACCAATTCATTTCTTTACTAACCTATGTAGCAGCAACATACTCTGCTTTTGTTGTTGAAAGTGCAACAACCTTTTGTAGTTTTGAAATCAAACTTACTATTGTTCCATCTACAATAAAAACATACCCTGTGGTGCTCCTCCTACTATCTTTTTCACCTGCCATATCTGAATCAACATATCCCTATAGAAAAATGTTTGAACCTACAAAACATAATTCATGAGTAGAAGTACCTCTCAAATACCTAAGAATCCACTTTACCACCTATGAATGTTCTTTACCTGGATTGTTCATATACCTGCTCACAACTCCCATTGCATGTGCAATATCTGTTCTTGTGCAAACCATTGCATACACCAAGATTTCCAACTATTGATGAATAAGGGACCCTCGGCATGCATTATATCTCCTCTTATGTCTTGGGACACATTTCCTTAGTTAATTTGAAATGGCTGGCCAAAGGTGTACTAACTGGTTTTTCATTTTGAATTCTAAACTTCTCCAGCACCTTCTCTATGTACTAACCTTGAGACAATGTCAATTTGTGATTTTGCATGTCTCTTGTTACTCTCATACCAGGGATTTTCTTTGCAGCACCCAAATCCTTCATCACAAATGAATTAGTTAATTTCTTCTTGAGCACATTTATATCCTACATATTAGACCCCGCAACAAGCATGCCATCTACATACAATAGCAAGATAATATAGCTTCCATTTTTTATCCTTTTAAAATAAACACAGTGATCAAAATGACATCTACTATAACCTTCTTCTTTCATATACCTGTCAAAATTCAAATACCACTGCCTTGGGGCTTTCTTTAGGCCATACAAGCTCTTCTTCATGCTTCATACCAAATTCTCATTTCCTTTGACCTCATACCCCTGTGGTTGCTGCATATAAATCTCCTCCTCCAAATCCCCATGGAGAAAAGTTGTTTTTACATCTGATTTTTCAAGATGCAAATCTTCTACTGCCACAAGACTTAAAATAGTCCTAATTGAAGTCATTTTAACAAAAGGAGAAAATATTTCATCAAAATATATAACTTTTTTTTGTGCAAACCCCTTTACAAAAAGTCTAGCCTTGTACCACATTTTTCCTTCATCTTCTTCCATCAACTTATAAACCCATTTATTCTTCAATGCTCTTTTTCCTGCAGGAAACTGAACCAAATCCCAAGTCTGGTTATTTACCAGGGAATCCATTTCCTCTTTCAAGCATTGTTCCCACTTCTTTTTAGTGTCTACCTGCATTGCATCTTCATAAAATTTTGGTTCACCAGAAACAGTCAACAATAAATAATACAATGAAGGAGAGTATCATTCAGGGGGTCTACTTAACCTAGTAGATATTATAACAACACTTGTAAGATTTTGAGGTACATGTTGCTCCTGTTGTTGTGCATTTTGATTTTCGGGTCCTTTGGAATTTCGTTTTCAGTGATCTCATCAAGAACTATGTATTTTGTTTTTTCTTTTTCATGTTTCTTTCCCTACAAATGATCTTTGTACATTAACTTCTCATTGAATATGACATCTCTACTCCTAATGATTTTGTGATTTTCATAATCCCATGAGCGATAACCAAAATCATTAACATTGTATCCAATAAAGGTACACTTCTTGGATTTTTCCTCAAGATTTGTTCTATTTTCTTTATCAATATGGACAAATGCTTCAGAACCGAAAGTCTTCAAAAAATAATAGTTTAAATTTTTACATGTCCATTCCTCCTCTAGAATTCCACCATCCAAAGAGCTTGAAGATCATTTGTTTATTAAGTAAACAACATTATTTACAACATCTGCCCAAAAATGCAAGGGCAACCTAGCATGCAATATCATACTACTTTCACGCTCCATGATTGTCCTGTTCATCCTTTCTGACACACCATTTTCTTGTGTTGTTCTTGGAACTGTCTTCTCTCTATGAATCCCATGGTATGAAAAGTAATCGTCAAAATCCTTATTGTAATATTCACATCCATTGTTTTATCTGAGACACTTCAACCTTTTTATTGTCTCATTTACAACCAAATATTTCCATTTCTTAAAAGTATCAAAAACATCATATTTTTGTCGAATGCAATAAACCCAAGTTTTTCTAGTTGCATCATCAATAAAATTAACATAATAACAAGAGCCACCAAGAGATGATACTTTATTTGGTCCCCATACATGTGTATGCACAATCTCTAACCTTTCACTCTTCTTTTCTTTTCTGACTCTGAGAAATCTGACTCTCTTTTGTTTTCCATAAACACAATGCTCACAGAAATCCAAATCAATTTTTTTAAGATTTGGCAACAAATTTATTTTATGATGTATCCGCATCCCCTTCTCACTCATGTGTCCAAGACTATGATTCCACAGTGCTGTATCCACTCTTGTAGAATCTAAAGTGATAGAAGAGTTAGTATTACTAGTACATAAATACAATGTACCTACCTTCTCTCCTTTTTCTATCACCGGTGATCCTTTGGTGACCTTCCACACCTTATCTATAAATATGGATATGCATCCTTCACTTGCCAATTGCCCTATTGAAATTGGATTTTTCCTTAGATCTGGAACATGTATTACCTCTTTAAACAACCATTGGTTTCCATTCCTTTGCTTTATTTTTACCTTTCCCATTCCAACAATTTTATGTGGTGCATCATCACCCAAATGAACCTGTCCAAAATCACCTTGAACATAATCTAGAAAATGTTTCCTGTGGGGTGTGGCATGAAATGAAGCCCTTGAATCTACTACCCAAGAATCAGAAATATTGTCTAAAAAAAGAATCAAAGCATCTTGTAACACATCACTTGTTACATTTTCTTCCTGATTTTTCTCCTATTGTCCATCTCTTTGTTTCTCTGTAGCTCTGCAGTATTTCTTCAGATGTCCTTTATTCCCACAATTATAGCACACTATCTTTCCCAGTCTGGATTTGGATCTGCCCTTCCTAGAATTTTCGTGGTTCCCTAAGCCTTTTCCTCTATCATTTTATCTTCCCCTGTTATCCATGCTTAACGCATTACCTGATGTCTCACCCGTTCTTTTCCGTTGCATTTCCTCGCTAAGGATAACACCAACAACATCATCAAATTTTAAAGTGTTTGAACCAGAGACAGAGTTACTTACAACCATGAACAAACCATTTCAACTTCCTGGAAATGAGCACAAGATTAGAAGAGCCCTGACCTCATCATAAAATTCCACTTTTACAAAAATTAGTTGATTAGTAACCGTATTAAATTCATTTAAATGACCTGCAACATACCCACCTTCTGGCATCTTCATATTAAATAATCTCTTCAATAGAAATACATTATTGGACGTTGATGGTTTTCCATACACTTTAGCCAATGCATCCATCATCTCCTTCATTGTATTTTCTTTCAAAATATTTAAATCCATCGACGCTGCCAGGCTCAGTCATATCATTCTTAGTGACTTTTTTTCAAGAACCTCCCATTCTTCATCCTTCATGGTC
This sequence comes from Picea sitchensis, assembly GCA_010110895.2. Classification (NCBI taxonomy): domain Eukaryota; kingdom Viridiplantae; phylum Streptophyta; class Pinopsida; order Pinales; family Pinaceae; genus Picea; species Picea sitchensis. The sequence goes on along the minus strand of SNQJ01S0005484.1, from coordinate 27,829 downwards.
GTCAGATTTTTTTTTATTTTTCCAAATGGTATCAATAGATCCTTCTAATATAAATAATCTTCCATTTGCATCTTCCATAATTAGTAGTTTTGGCCGATAAATTTCTTGACCCTAAACTTTCCATCTTCCGCCATTTCTCCCACTAGAACCATGAACACACTTTTCCTGCGAGTTACCTTTCGCTCTGATACCAACTGTTAGAAAAACAAGATCGAGAAGAAATAAAATAAAAAAAATGTAGAAATAAAACACAGAAGATACATAATACAATAGAGACATAGATATACGTGGTTCACCCAGTGTGGGCTACGTCCACCAAAAAAATTTCTAGGTCCTTCCTTTATTATTATCCAACAAATGAAGGGATACAACCTACAACACACCTGGTGTAACTTCCTCTTCTTTCTCTCACAGTCTCCTCTTTCAAAATACAATATTCACCATCATAAACAGTCGCAATATAATTCCCTCATAAGAGAGGGTTGTCTTCTAGGTCAAAAAACCATAAAAATAACTTCTACCATAATATTTGCGACCTTATAATGAACGGTCCAGATTGACTACGAAATTACAATATTTTACAATGCATTTTTTCTCAATATTTCACTTTGGGGGAACTGCCACCAAATCCCCCTCCAGGGGGGCTACAAAAATTGTCGTCGCCCCCCCTGGCGATAGTTGTGGGTGGAAATCCCCCCCACACCCTCCTTTTAGGGAATGGGGTCCAAGCACGACTGAAATAAACATCTAAATCAAGAAGATAATCAGGCTCCAGAACCAACAAGACCTAGAGTATGTTTGAGGAGTGTGTCACAACAAGTGCAGGTAACAACTACCCCTCAAATTTGTTGTTTAATAATAGAGATACTTTTTCCTCTTAATTCTAGTGTTCTTCTTGTATGTTCATGGTTTTTTAATATCCATTTATCTAGAACACTAGTTGTTGCAAATACTTTTTCTTTTGATCAAATTTATAAGAATTAGTTATAAGATAACTACCTTCCTTTGTAGTTATGTGTTTGAAACTCTTGCAGGTTCGGGAAGGAGCATGAAATATTCCATCCATGGGATCTATATCAACCATTGGACATCAACTAAGTCTTCTTTCCTTCTTTTCCAATAGTTAGTTATTTTGATCAAAGTAGTTACAAGCTTCTTTGTTTGATTTCCTTGGAAATTGTTTGTCTTTAAGTGGTCATCAATATGTTATGGTTTACCCACAACCATAGGGGAATTTTCCCACAATAGAAATGGCAACCATAATAAGGACTCTCCTTAGTGGGTTAGTGTCTAGGGGTTTGCTTTGTTTTCTTTGTTTTTGACTTTTTCTAGTGTTTAGTTGAGTAGTCTTTAATTTCCTGAGTCTTTTCAGGCTTTATCAAGCCTATTGGATTTGAGTTTCAATTATTTTTTGAGATTGTTAAGTCATATATGTGTTTTTTTGTGGCAACAAATGTGTATATGCATGCTTTATATTTAGGACAATCATGTACATATGTGTTATGTGTTGAAGACATTCATGTACATATCCAGAGATAAGTTTTTTTACAATATTGTCTGCTTCTCTGGGTTTTTGGGCTTGGTCTTTGGGTATACCTTAGGTCCTGTGACTCTAGTTTGTATGCTTTTAGTTATATAAGTCAATGAGTTAGATTTTATTATAATGAAAAACAAAAAGATTTGATTTCTTTGCTTTTTCTTCAAGTTTGTAGAAGAGGTTTGAAAAGTTTGTTTCTTAGGTATTTCTTGTTTGGAATAGTTTTATTTGTTGTCCTTGCATGTTTTAATAAGTTTGAGTACTTCTCTTTTCTTCTCATCTTGAATTTTTCTTGTTTTCCTTTGAAAAGAAAAATAAGGTTTAAATTTTCATTTTCTCTCTTACTCTAAAACAAGAAAATAAAAAAAATATAGAAGGCATGCTTTGTGCTTCTCTTTGCAGTCTTTACCTTTGTTTTCACTGAAAAGGAAAAGTTCTCTTTGAAGCGCACTTTCTCTTCTTAGTGGTTATTGGTTTCAAAACCTTTTTGAAAAAATTCCATTTTCACAAAAGTTAGTTATTGTTTTCATGAAAAGGATAGATAAGTCTTACTTATTTTCAAATAGTTGCATTGCATTCAAAGAATTGCATTAGTATTGCATTGCATCTAAATGAAATTTGCATTTCTTACATGCCATTAAAATAATAAAGAGTTTGCATTTTGTTTGAAGCGTTCCTTAAACATTAATTACATTGAAGAATAAGTTTATTTATAACAATGTTCTTAAAAGTGTTTTACTTTTTTGTTGAGTCTCTAGTACACCACTTAATTTCATGTCCGCTACTTTTTGAGTAAACAACAACTCCTAAAATGAACACATAACTTAAAATTAATTAGACTTTTCATTTGTAGGGTGATTAAACTAGTCTAGGTGTAGGGTCTTGGACTAGGATTGGAGAGATAACTCTCCAAGGTTGCTAAAACAAACATATGAGTGTAATATAGCGAGAGATAAAACCTATTTTTCGTATAAGTATAGTCAGGAGCCTCATCTAACATAGGAGATAAACACAAGGTCGTGTGAGAAAGATTCAAGGAGATAACCCCTCCAAGGCTTGACCAAGAATTGTGGAGAGATTGTATATGAGAGTTTTGCTATACCCATACCTCTCTAAGAGGCGGTGCTTTTGAAGCTTCATGATTTTTACCCAGCTGATTCCTACTGTCGTTTATACCCTTGAATGCTGACTGCCAGTTGGTATCCTTAGTTTCCTTTCCTAGGTATCTCAAAGGTGACTATGGTTGGTTTACCGTGGTACCTAAGGTAGACGTCATATCACGCTATTTAGTACCCTTGGAGGGTGCCCTACGAAGCAAGGGTACTTACATCGGGTAGGGATGACTAGTGGAGGTCGGGGTAACTACCTCTCACTCCTTCATTCTTTGGTTCATGGGAATTTATTAACCTCTGCCATCATCTGAAAGGGATATTTCCTAACTTCATTGCTAATGCAATCTCAGGACCTAATCCACCCGAGCTGGAGTATTGAGGAAGTTGTTTGTGTGTGTGTTTTTTTTCGAAGAATTTTTATAGTGGTGTTCTCTTTGTGCGTAGATGACCTTAGTAAGTGTGTTGGTTTCCACCTTGAGTATATTATTTAAAGTGGTTGATCAACTGCTTCATCGATCTCAGATATTTCAGGGCCTTCCAACTATTAAATTCAATTCTCCATCGCCTCCTCTAAGACCTCAACTCGATCAAACCAACACCTTTGTACTAATTGGTCCTGTTGACATTGTTGAGATAGAAACCGTAGACTCAAAGGATTTTACACCATAGGTTACATGTATGTCATATCTCTATTATGAAGGCTTTATTATACCCTTTAACCCTCCATTGACTAGATCATGCAATCCTAATATTTTGAGTCTTCCAAATTTCGAGTTGGATAAGACTGAGGATTTCCCTCTTTAGTGGGCCATTATGGGGGGCCTGTAATCCCCACTTAAACTATAGTTGGGGAAGGAATTATACCTCCTTTACTTTCTAATGATATGACTAATGTGGTTCAAACCATGAAAGCCATGTCATTTAGTGGTTCTATGTCATTGATAGTTGGGTCCACTCAGCCTCTAAGTGTGGCTCCCTCATCACCTTTTTCTTTTGATGCTTTCTCATTCAGAATGGAGTTAATTGGCTAATAGAATGTATTGACTAGTTTTCAGTTGATTCCTCAAAGTCTTAATGTTGGAGCAGGAATTTCTTTGAATCCCCTCCAAGATATTCCTTGGGGCGGAGGGAAAATCCCTCGGTTCTTCCCCTCGCTTGGGAGAAGGTCCTTCCCATATCTCAACCCTAATAATTTCATATGATGGGTTAGTGGCTCTAATCTAACTATCAATGGCTCTATGTCATTGATAGTTGGGTCCACTCAACGTTTGAGTATGGCTCCCTCGTCGCATTTTTCTTCTAATGCTTTCTCATTTGGAATGTCATTGATTGGCATGCAAAAAGTATCAACTAGTTCTCAGTCGATTCCTTAAAGTCTTAATGTTGGAGAAAGAAGTTATTCGACTCCCCTCCAAGATATTACTTGGAGGGGAGGGCACATCCCTCCATTTTTCCCCTCACTTGTGATTGGTTCCTTCCCATCTCTCAATCATAATCCTTTTGTAGGATGGGGTGGTGCTATTGGTGGAGGATTTCAGTTATCTAGCATGCCTTCATCTTCTAACCCTTTCACATTGCTTGGTGGGTTCAGGAGTAATCCCTTCCCTTTGTATAGATTTTCGGGAGAGGGAAACCCCTTCCAAGGTCAATGGAATGATGTGCAAGGGTCATACCCTTCACAAGGGATATCATCAGGGGGAAACCAATTCCCAAGTCAAAAAACCCCAATGCAAGGGGATTTCTCTTCACAAGGGATGTCGGTAGGGGGAAACACTACTTTCTCTTATGGAAAGCAGATGCATGGAGGTTTTCCTCCTTATAACCAGGGATTTCAAGGTTTCAATCAAAACCCTGTCTCGTCTACAAACTCTTCCTAGCAACCTATAGTGATTAGTAATCTAGGGTATCATTTTCAGTTGTTAATCAACCCGAGAGCTCCAACCCTACTCGTTGGAATTTTGGGACGCAATCGAGGATTATGTTTCTCAAAACATTGAACTTGATACAACTATTTAAACTCATGAATGACCTAGTCTGCGATGATCCAAGATGGCCTCCATTCCCCACTTAGATACCTTCGAACATTCCAAAGTTCGAGGGAAAATCTGGTGAAGATCCAAGAGATCACGTGGCTTTTTTTATTTGTGGTGCTCATCCAATTATCTCAATGATGACTCCATATAGCTATATCTCTTCCAGTTCACTCTCATAGGAGTTGTGGTGAAATGGTATATCAAACTTTAGGGCTCGGAATTTCACACTTTTCATGACTTGTCTTTGGTTTTTCTAAACCATTTCTAGCTAGCAATCTGGTACGATGTTGGCACCGATTTACTGTCTATTCTTAACCAAGACAAATCCATTCACATTTTGGATCACATCCAAGAGTAACAAAGGTAGAAAAGGATCATCAAAGTTATGATCTCTCCTGAGTTCCTCTTGGAATGGTTTTTAAATTCCTTGTTGTCATATATCTCCAAGGATGTTTCTATGTCTGGGGTTTCCTATGAGAAGGATGCTATTTTTAGGGGCCAACAGTTAGATTTGATTGATTAACAATTTGGGATCTTTTACAAGATATTTTCGAATGCATCATGACCGGCTATTAACCTTTCGAAAATGAAGTCTGGACTGCATGATAATGGAATTGTTGGTTCTATCAACAACACTACCATAGATCTAGTTGTAAACCATATGAAATAGATGAAAATTCATCCAAATGTGGTTGGCCAAGATACGGCTTCGACCATTTCCACCATCCAATCACTGGATGTGCACGCTATGCAGTCAAAAAACCCAAAGGGTAACCAACAACCAGGAGGGAAGAAAAAGAGTAAATATAATAAGGGAGGTGGAAATAATAATAATAATATTAAATCTGACATGAACGTTGGGGGGGATAAATAGTAGAAGAAGGTGAAGTGCCCCTGCAAACTTTTGCAAAGATGATAACCTTACCCATCGATTCCCTAAGATAAAAGAGGCTCAACACCTATTGGCACAGCAATATCATGCTATGCTGAACAACCCATTCCCACAGGGACATAATATGGAAACGGGATCTTCCAGTGGAAATTCTCAAGGGGGCACCCAAAATGCACCCTTGATGGATGGAACCATGGCATTCATTAAAATCGTGAAATAAGATATTAATGTGTCAGCTATGACCCAATATTATGGTAATCCTGAGGTGACATCCAAAGGAAAGGAAACTTTTGACCCCCAAAACTCTCTGCACATAGAGAAGCCTGGAGGGATATAATTTCATGCATATCGAAAGGTGTGTTCAAGAATTTGTTGCAGAATCCAAATGCTTGAGCCACAACCAACTATTGAATTGTTGAGGACTTTCTCAGACGCCTTGTACGATGTCGGCCCTAGAGGTTCTTTAGAGTTTCCATGTGCAATGAAGCACATTGTTATCCACAATAGGAGTATTGAATCCTCGAGCCTGCAAGTTATCAAGTTCAATATTACAGTTGCATTGAAGCCTCATATTCCTTATAATGTTTCCTTGCAAATTAATGTCATGTATTCAAAGAACATTATTAGGAGGATTGTCGTCGATGAACTTGCTTCAACATGTGTAATGTTGTTATCTTGTTGGAAATCCATTGGCTCTCCTGAGATCGCTCTGTCTCCCACGTTGTTAATCTCTTTTGATGGAAATTTATTTAGGCCACATGGGCTCATGGGTGACATTTGTAGAGGTGCAAGTGGTCAATTCTCTACTCAACTAAAACCTCTGGCTAGGAAGGAGTTGGAAATATGTGATAATGTTGTCATCTCTTCGGTCTTCCAAGTTTTGTTCTTCCCTCATGAAGGTGTTGTATAATACAACAACCTCCCAAATTATGTATTATAAATAAAGATTTGGGACCCTTTTTTTTCATTTTTGAAAAATGAATTTTTATTTTACTTGAATAATTTTTTCAGTTTTGACAATTTTGGACATACTCCTAACCTCTTTGATTTTCATTCAATCATTAATGAGATTTTATGTTTTGGATGATAAAGGTTTTGATTAAAATGTTGGTTTTAAAATGTTTTTATCTCACATATTCCTTATGATTTCTTCTTATTTAAAAGAGCTACAATATTTGATAAGATACAGTTTTTTATTTATTGTCGATTTTAAAACCAATGCTCTAAATTCATGATCAATCATAATCTATTGAAATCCTATTTTACCCTATCATAACTTTGATATTCACGGTCTACAAATAGTTGTTTAAGATCTTTTTGTGGTACTTTAGGCTTGATCTGATCATCATTAATTGAAATGAAGTTAATGGAACATTAATTCGGGGTATTTTCAACCTGCATATGCACAATACTCATTTTTTGAAGTGCATCGATTCACATCCATGTAAAGCGTTGAGTTTCATATCTGTATTCATGAGTTATTACTTGTGTCGTGTCTTCCTCAAAATAAGGTTTTTCTTCAAGAATTGAAACTTTTTTTTCATTCATTTCCAAGCGAGGGTCTGTTAGTTTTTCGTTAATGAGGGTTTTCTGAAATGTAGTGTGGTAAATTGTTGTTAAGATGGGAATGATTTCCAGAGTAAAACCCATTGTCAAGCTTATTGAAGCTTGGGAAAATTATTATCCAAATTTCGAGAAGGTTGGATGGCTAAATTTTTTGCACATGTTTAATGCTCATAATGCGTAGGTCACCAAATATTTCACATGAACTTTTAATCATGAACGTGCCAAAATTGGGGATACAAAATTATAGCTAGATGAAGAAATAATGGCCAAAGCTACTAAATTTCCATTAAAAGGAGGATGTTTTTCTAAAAACAAAAGGGTGTAGGAGATTCCTTGGTCTGAAATTATGGTTTATCTCGAATAAAAATATGATTATAAAGGTATGCACATATCCTCAATTAAAGAAAAATGGCATTTTTTGTTAATAGTTATTAAGGGGTTTATCACCTGTGAGGGAAAATATATCCTTTTCTTTATTCATCACTTTCGGCTATTAATAGTATTCATGGATTATGAGTTGAACATGCATGCGTTCTTGCTTAAAATCCTCTCTAAAATGGTTGATTTCTATCAGATAAAGAGTCTCAGTTCAAAAATAAATGTCTTTCCTCACGGTTTAGTGAAAATTCCGATCGAATTTCAGTTACAACTGAATGGTGATTCTTGGGAAAAAATCGTGAAAAGAAATCACTTTTAGGTTAATTCTGAAGAAGGTTCACAGTTTCATCTTTCTCAGGAGGAAACCCCGGATCTTGTAGAATATTTTATTCTATCTTAACCGCTCAGCAAAACACTACGAGGGTTACTCGTAGTCAAACTGTCAAGTTTAACCTTAGCCCAAACTCATGTGTTTTTAGTGAAGAACCTCAGGATTCTTCTGAAGCTTCTAAGCAAACTATATTTTCCTCGCTTGCATATGAATGCAACCCACATGTTACCACAAAAAATGATGATTCCATTAATATTTTTGATTTTATGAACAAGAGGCAAGGAAGAAAAATTCCAAGAATATTCAGAAATAAGTCTTGGAAAACCTCAAAAGCTATTTCTCCTATACAGGTTGAGGATGAAGAGTTGGTTAGGAAGCAGGAAGTCTCTTCCCCATAACACGTTTCTTCATAAGAACCAATTGAAAATCTTGCTAAAGAAAAGGAAAAAGGAAGCGTAACGTCCTCGACCCTCAAAACCCTTTTCAACAACGCTACCTAATGATTGTATCTTTAATTCTTTGCTTTGATACCATTCTGTAACACCCCAACCACCCAGGTCGGGCCATGCCACAGAGGAAACATCTCTGATACACACACACATATATCATGAAATTTTAAACAGACATAAGATTATGTTCATGCACATGTTCATGCGAAAGCGACAGTAATACATACATGCAATAAACATATGCAATTTTGATAACATTATATCACATGTACAAGATACACATCGCACAGAGAATAGAGATTTGGTACTTATCTTTTAATAGATGACCACCAACTGCATGCAAACCTTCCATGAACCTCCCAGCTTTAGAACACGCTGCTCATCACGCTCAGCAGTGAGTCACCCCCAAGATGGGACTAAACTCCACCCAAGGCAAAGTAATCTTAGACTAGGTTGAGGCTATAGAAAATTGCACAGAGAAATTGGAAGGATTCTCTCCAAGGAGCCTACTTATGCCGACTACTCATGGACTCTCATTCCCCACATGCATGTCCCACCCCGGGAATATGCACCTTTATTGTTCCACAGTCCATGGGCTGCTCCACTTCCCTTCCAGGGCTTCAACAACATGTCATATCAAGAATTCTTAGAGATTCGTAGCGGCTACTGGACTTCCTCCAGGAGAAATCACTTCCCAACAAACTCTCTCATCTGGAGAGAGTTTCTCACAAACCTGACAACTTGCTTCTTCAAACATAGGCCTAAAAAAATGCCTCTTCAACCACGGGCCGGACAACCCGCCTCTTCAACCAAGGGCCTGAAAACCCACCTCTTCAATCCACAACAACCAAAATCGGGCAAGGCAAGGGGATGACTCAACAGATTATAGAGGTTCACAATGGCGAAAATGGCTCTAGTTGCATGCTTGTTTAGTGGGTGTGTGAACTGCACAAGGGATGTATTGAATGTTGAGGATGAGCTCATGGGAAGAACTAAAATGGCCATACTGGTCAGAATGTTGAGAGAGAGAAAGAAAAATATGGTGAGAATGGTCAACTTGTGGAATCGTGAGAGTTTCGACTAGTGAGAGAGAACTCCTCCCCAAGGTGGCCAGAATGGTTCATGAACCTAAAAAATGGTGGGAATTCCCAGATAAATTTGCATGTGTCCTAGGTGACACTTGGCTCTCTAGGATCATGCTCCTCTCCACTTGGAGTTTGTTCCTCTCCCCAAAGGGGCTTAGGATAAATGGGTTTATTTCCCAACTTTAGTATTTTTCAGGAATACATTATAATATTCCCTTGGGTTAAGACCTCAATTTTATCCCCTCTTTCCTAGCCTCTCAGTCCCATACCTTTTCCTAACCATTGTATATTAGTCCCCCATAACTCTTTCTTTGCGGTCGGTCTACACGCAACGATGTATTTTATTAATAATTTGCATAATTACATATACAGAATTAGGCCCACTGGCCTTAGCATCTAGGATCTCTAGCCTAATAACACATAATCCTACTAGCTTATAATTACTTGGCTCACTAGCTTATAAACATCATTACATTTCACAAGGACTTGACCTTGGGGTATTATAACCCCCTCCCCTTATTTTTGCATTTTCCTCGGTGCAACTCATTTACATAATATCAACAAGATTTTCAAAATCTTCAAAACGATGTGGGTATTCTACCCGCATTGCATATTCATTCTCCCATGTTTCATCCTCAGGACCGTACTAGGTCCATTGGACCTTTACAATCCCTATGGATCGATTCCAGAGATGTTTTCTTTTCCGGTCTATAATGCGTACCGGATGCACTTGAAAAGCACTTTCTTGCTCCACCTGAACTACATTTCAATCAATAACATGATTAGCATTAGGTATTTATTTCTTAAGCAATGACACATGAAATACATTATGGATAGACATAGATGAAGGCAATGCAAGCATATAAGATACTGGACCAATCCTCTCTAGGATTTCAAATGGCCCAAAATATCTTGCTGCCAACTTGGAACAACTTCCCAACTTCAGGGAACTTATGTTGGTTTTCACCTTCAGGAAAACATGATCACCCACTTTAAACTCCCTGTGGGTTCCACCTTTGTCTGCATAGTTTTTCTGTCTATCTTGGGAAGCCTTCAAATTCATCTTTATCTTTAACAATTTCTCTTCCATTTTTCTGATCAACTTTGGCCCAACCACTTTTCTATCAGCTGGGTTGTCCCAACATACTGGGGTGTTGCACTTTCTTCCATAAAGTGCCTCAAATGAGCTCATCTTCGGTGATGCTTGATACACATTGGTGTAGGAAAATTATACCAAGTGTAGGTAGTCCTCCCATATGGATGGTTTCTCCATCACATACATACTTATCATATCTTCTATCACTTGATTTACTATTTTTGTTTGTCCATCAGACTTAGGATGATAGGCTATGTTGAAGTTCAGGTTTGTTCTAAACCCCTTGAATAATCCTCTCCAAAACTTTGAGGTAAATTTTGGGTCTCTGTCAGGCACAATTCTCTTGAGAATCCCATGCAATCGTGCTACTTTCCTCATATAAATGTCAACAAAGTTGGTTTCCTTGTGAGTAACCTTAATAGGAATGAAATGGGTGGCTTTAGTAAGCTTATCCACCACCACCATGATTGCATCATGGTGTTTGATTGTTCTGGGAAATCATGTGATGAAATCCATTGCCACCACTTCCCACTTCCACTAAGGAATGGGTAATGGTTGCAGCAACCCAGTTGGGTGTCTATGTTCATCCTTGACACTTTGACACTCTAACAATTTAGTTGTGTATTCAACAATCTCCCTCTTCATTCTTGGCCAATAATTGGCTCTTGACTGCTGAAATTATTTTCTAATATCCTGGGTGTCCAGCATAAGGCACATTACGCATTTCTTTTAAAATCACACTCCTCAATTAAGGAGAATTGGGTACATAAACTCTATTTTTGTACAAGAGAATTCTATCAATTCCCAATTCATAAATTTCATCTTTCTACTGCATTTTACCTTGTTGCAATTTTGTTACCAATTCCATGTACTGCAAATCAACTTTTGCAGCCTCGAAAATTATGCCTTTAAGATCTGTATGATACATGCTAATGGTTGTAGAATGTAGTTCATGCACTATCCTACTGAGTGCATCAACCACTTTGTTCTCCTTTCCTCATATGTGCTTAATATTGAAGTCATACTCATAGAGGAATTCCAACCATCTACTCTGCCTAACATTCAAGGTAGGTTGATCAAAAAAATATTTCAGACCATTATGGTATGTCCTCAGCTCAAACGTCTTTCCCATGAGGTAGTGCCTCCACTTCTTTAAATCATGCACTATGGCTGCCAATTCCAAATAATGAGTGGCATAGAGTCTTTCATGCTCTTTCATATTTTTGGACTCAAAACATATCACAAATCTATTATGAATAAGGACTCCACCAAGTCCTTATTTGCACGCATCTATGCAAACCACCAAATCTTCATTTGGATCTGCAATCTTTAGAATTGGATCACTGGTTAACAACTGCTTCAATTGTTGGAATCTTTTTTCACATTCTTCTATCCATTGAAACTTTACCCCTTTTCTTTGCAAGGAAGTGATTGGGTGAGCTATTCTCGAAAATCCTGTAATGAACCTTCTGTATTAGCTAGCTAGACCCATGAAGGATATGATTTATGTCACATTCATAGGTGGTTTCCACCCTTTAATGAACTCAATCCTTTTAGGGTTCACTACTATCCCTTCTTTAGATATGATATGCCCCAAATAGTGAATTATGTTTTGATAAAATGAGCAATTGCTCAATTTGGCATACCGTTGATGTTCTCTTATTACTTGCAACACCATCCTCAAATGATGCTCATGCTCTTCTTCAGACTTGGAATATACAAGGATGTCATCTAGAAAAACAATTACAAACTTGTCTAAATATTCCCGGAAAACACCATTCATTAAGCACATAAAAATAGTTGGTGCATTTGATAACCCAAATGGCACCACTGTGAACTCATAATGACCATACCTTGTCAAGAAGGAGGTCTTGTTGATGTCTTCCTCTTTAATCCTTACCTGATGATATCCTGACCTAAGATCAATGTTTGATAATATCTTTTCATCCTTCAATAGATTGAAGAGATCATCGATCCTTGGAAAAGGATACTTATTCTTTATAGTCATTGTGTCCAACTGTCTGAAATCGATGCACAATATCAATGTCCCATCTTTCTTCTTCGCGAACAAGATTGGGGCACCCCAAGGTGACACACTTGGGCATATATACCCCTTCTTCAGAAGTTCTTCAATCTACATTTGTAACTCCTTTAGCTCTGGTGTACTCATTTTGTAAGGAGTCTTTGATACTGGAGTTGCTCCAAGCATTAAATTAATAGAGAAATCAACATCTCTCTTTGGGGGTAGTCTTGGTATCTCCTAGAACACATCTTCAAAATATTTCAGGATTGCACAATCCTCCAGATTTGGTGCCTTATCCTTATATGCTTCTTCCATATGGGATGCAAATATTTGACATCCTTTCCTGTAACACTTCTTTAGCTTCATTTTTGATATTTTCTGGATAGTAACTTCCCTAGGGATTCCTTGGACTGTTCTATAATTTCCTTCCCCGTCCAAGCAAGTGAATTCCTTGTCATGACAGTCTAATATGGCATGGTGTTGGTCCAACCAATCCATACAAATTAGGAAATCATATGATCCCAAAGGAAAGATGTTCAAATATGCCCGGGTATTTATCCCATTCATGCCCATTGGACATGATTTAACCAATTCAATGACCTTTCTCTTGGCTCCTATAGCCAGTTGTACAAGCCAAGATTTCCCATGCTTGCTTCTTAGTAAAAGCAATCTTTCCAAAAATTTAGGATATATATATCTATGACTAGCCCCCGAATCAATTAAAATAGTAAATACATGGTTATTGATCATACCTTCAACTTCAATTATGTTTGATTGAAAATTAGCTTGCTTGTTGTCCAAGGCTGCATAGATCCTTGGTACTCTTCTGCCCATGTCCTCCATTTTTTCTGCTTGCTGAACATTGTGGGTAGCTCTCACCTTGTCATTTTTGTGAGGACAATCTCTATACTTGTGGTCTCCCTTACAGCCCCAACATTGAATGGGTTCCTGCCTTGACTATTGCCCACATACCTCAGCCATTCTATGCTCTCTAAAATATGGTTGTCCTTGAGGACTGTTTCTGAAAAATGGAGGCTTATTTTCCTTCTACCTTTGTTCCTTCTTGAACTTCTTCTTGTCCTCCCAAGACTTCTGGAAAATAGGCTTTCATTTTTTATGATCATATAATCATTTTTCTCCCCTTATAGTTTCTTCCAGACTCTTGGGATCATCATATTGGATTTTGTCACTGATTTAATATGGCAGCCCACTCAGGTACTTCTGAATCTTAACTGTATCATCCTTGATGAAGGAGACATACTTCAACAACTCTAAGAATCTCCTTTCATATTCATCAATAGCCATGTTGCCCAGTTTAAGTTCAAATAACTCTTTAATATTTATGTCATAATACCTCTTGGTCAGGCATTTCTTCTCAAAATGCCTCTTGAAATCCTTCCAAGTCACATTTTTCTCCTTGAGGTGTTGTAATCCCACCAAATGGATGCCTTTCCTTTAAGATGGTATACAAAAATTATTCCCTCTACATGAGAAGAATAGTTATGCAATTGGAAGTACTTCCTCATGCCTAACAACCATGTCTCAGCATCTTCATCCTTCTTATGCTCTCCATCAAAAGTAGGAGATTTGATCTTATTCATTTCTCCTCTCAACTCATCCACCCCAGACCTCTTATGTTTCCTGACATGGGATGGACTTGATCTATTGTGTGCTCTCCTATGGGAATGATTTTGGGAGTGGTGGTGATGTCTGCTACCACTCCTTGATATTCCTTTCTTCTCAAGGGTCCCGTGACTTCTTGATTTGTTGGGGCCACTCTCCTTATCCAACTTATTTTCAATCATTTCCAAGATCTGAATTAACATCATGTTGAAGTCTTCCTATTGTTCCTTGTCCTTCATAAGCCTCTCATTATCAACCTTGTGGCTCTGGACATCTGTCTACAATTTTCTGAGGGTCTCAACCAGATTTATGTCTTCCTCCCTTTCTCCTCCATGTCCGTTGGACTTGGTTCCTTCCCTATGCAACTCGACAACCCTTTGTTTTCATCTTCTTGACCGAATACTATATGAACATCATTCATCACTTATGTACTATGTTTTGACTCTAATCTGACAACTATTAATTCTGCAAAAAAAAATGTGTAGCCAACAGAACTTTGTCATGCCAATTGTTCTTAATAATCTCATGGAAACATGAACCATTTTGATTCATTAATATATCAAAATTATTTTCTATTGTTTTCCTAATATATTTATTGTTTAGATCCAATTTATGGGTGAACATTTATATTCTACTATGCAATACCTTTCCAATGGTTGCTTCCATGCTCAATTCTGAATCCTGAGCAAGAAGTTATGACCACTTGAAAAATTTGTCCATTTTATGTTTTTAAACAAATTTTCGGGAGCTAGCCCCTTCCCTTCAGCCTTTAATCCGCATGTGACCATGGTTGTGACCAAGTGCTAATAATTGGGCGCTTACTTCGTTCCCTTGGATGTTTTGGGCTTCAGGTGTTTTCAACTCACAACAACGTCAATCTCTCGAACCCCGCACTCGCGAAGTTTGCCATCGATGTGAGAGGGATCAATGGTCCCCGCTCTCTACCCAAATCAATGACCACAATTAATTTTTGGACTCCATGCTTTAGGTTTCCAAATACTTCAATGCCACAAACCTTTGGAGTGACAATGCTCTAGAGTGTCATCTCTTCTGAAACGCATCCATGTTGGCCCTTGACCAAGTTTTGGAGATCCTTGGTCAGGTTTGACCTATTTTGGGACTTTGACAGGCTGTCGAAGGCGGAGCACAAGTCGAAGCAGAGATCACATAATCTCATCCCCTTTTTAGGGTTTTTAGGGTTTTGGGCTTATGTAACGGGTATGGGGATGTCGACCCATGGGTTTACCCATGTTTAGGCCCATTTTGTAATGTATAAATAGATGTCTAGGTGATGTAAGAAGAGACACGAAGGACGATATAGACATCTGTGTGATGATGTCCTAAGTGAAAGTGATATTTGTTCATGCTTTGTGCATCTTGTGTGAAGCTTGCAAGGCTAAGTCTGAAGTATTTGTAAGAGATTTTGTAAAGGCTTTGTGATGTAACATAAAAAATAAGGATCTAGCAAGCTGCGAAGATATCCTATCCTATGTGGATTAGGATCTTGTGGCTCTGTGCATGTAGATGATTTCTTGAAGATAATAAAGAAGAAAGAGTTGGTGGGCCATTGGCCTTTTCGAGGATGGGGTGAACCGCATATATCATGTGTTATGGTTTCTTTGTGCATTGTGATTGTTTATTGTTTGTGTTATGGTTTCTTTGTGCATTGTGATTGTTTTATTGTTCATATGGTTAATTCTTAGTGTAGTAATGTATGCTTAGATGGACATGATATGATAGCTTAGTGCTTAATGATGTGAATGAATATTAGATCTGATCTATTTCCTTATGCTAAAGGTTTAGATGTGGTAGATCCGAGTGAATACTGCGTTGCTCTGTAATTAGGGTTTATATTCACTGTAAACAAAGGTTAAATACTAATGAACCATAATTGCTAAGTGTTTTCTTAAGGTGTTGTAATCACTTATTTGTGCCCCAGCTAAGGTTGCAGTGTTGAAATTACTAAGACAGCTGAGAGGGGGGGTGAATCAGTTGTTATTGTGCTTAAACAATATTAATTCTATTAATACATTATCAATCTTTCTTCAAGTGATCATCAACATTATACAACATATGGACAATAAAATAATGAGCATCAGTCACACATAAGATATACACAGAGACAGATTTTCACGAGATAACCCATAAAGGGAGAAAACCTCTTCTTCTTTGAAATGATAGGCAGTCTTTTAAGTTATTTAAATCATCTATAATTGAGCACCAACTCAATGTGAGGCTACAACCTCTATTTTGCAAGCTGCAACTTGCTGAGAGCACCAACTCTCTATTTTCTCTAGCACCAACTCCCTGGTTTCTCTAGCACCAACTCCCTGGTTTCTCTAGCACCAACTAGAAGGAAGCTACAACTCCCTGTGTTTAAGAACCCACTTGAAACTCTAAGGACACCAATCCTCCCTAGCACCTCCCAACCACCCTGAAATATGAATATAAAATACTAAAACCAATTACAGTGATATAGTGTTCAATAACAGCTTACTAGTATCATCACTTTTCTGCAAGATTTTGCTACTCAGTCTTCCTCACTGTCTTCCAGCATGCATCCACTGTCCATTTTGTTCTTCTCCTTTTGTGCTCTGTGTTCCATTCCCATTCAATGTACCTTTTGTTTCCTATCCATTTCAGTTGTTGCACCACCTCTTTACTTCCTCACACATGCAATACTTCACCTCCACAACAACAACCTCATCACTTCTCTGTGTCGTGTTCTTATAGATTTTGTGCACCTTGTGCATGTAATATGTGCAATGCTTCTACATCTCTTCACAATGAGTGCTCTGTATGATCATCATTACGACTTCTCATCTTCTCTGGTAGTTTTCCCACGCGTTCAACATCACTGGATGTCATGCTGAGATTCCTCAGCCTCTCTGGTAGTCGAGACTCTTCATCTTCTCTGGCATAGTCGAGCTTATACTTTATGCTTCAGCTACAAAATTCAACGCTCATCCACTTATCAGTACCTCTAAGAATCATCTTCATTCATTGGAAGAAGCTTGGAGACTCTTTAGCTCCTCTGGCGATCACACAGAAGTCTCTTCGAATCTTCTGGCAGAAACCATCAATGGTTTCTAGCAGTTACACTATGAAAAGCAACATTATCCCTCCGATCATACTCAAGTTCACCTGCACTGTTGGATTGGCTCCATGGGATCTTGCATTCATTTTATCATTTCATCATTCGAAAATTTAGAATTCGTGTGACCAAGTGTCTCGACACTCCCAGTCGCGATCCCCAAAACTCTGAAAAGGAGATTTTCTGCACTAGCTCCTTCCCCCATCTTCCACCGATGTGACCACAGGCTACATCCATTTCACCTTTTCGGTATTTTCGTGAACTTATGACCTTCATCAACCCTGATTGACGGTCCACGATCTCGATGAATTGACGGTCCAGATCTCATCGTGAATTTGCATCTCGTTGTTCCTTAGATGGAGGTTCTCGTCACTCCAAGTCGCGATAGGAGAGACTCTGATATGGATCTTAGATCAACGGTCCAAAATCTTGGTGTATTGACGGTCCAGATCTCATCGTGAATTCACATCTCACAATTCCTTAGATGGAGGTTCTCATCACTCCAAGTCGCGATAGGTGAGACTCCGAGATGGAGCTTAGATCAACGGTCCAGAATCTTGGTGTATTGATGGTCCAGATCTCATCGTGAATTCGCATCTCGCAATTCCTGTGATGAAGGGTCTCATCACTCCAAGTCCCGATAGTTGAGACTCCGAGATTGTTTCGCGATTTCTCATATCGTGAATTCGACATTCTTGTTGCAAAGTGTTTCTTGACTCTCCAAGTCGCGATTCGTGAAACCCCGAAGTGATGTAAACATGTTGACATCACACGTGGATTGACACGTGTAGAATAATTTCCATGTGTCACTCTGATTCGTGACTTACACATGCCTGAAATGTTGAACCAGCTTGACACTTGTCATTGCCTATTTGTGCCACGTGTTCTTAGCTGACATGGTTTGCTGACGTGTCTTTTTTGGGATTTCACATTTCACGATTTCGGGACTCATGTTGTAAAGAACCTTGACATTTCCATCTCCCTATATCCAAAATCTTGATAGCCAAAACTCTGAAATGGAGTTGGACCACCGCTTCGATCATGCACTTTAAAGAACGTGTAGGTTCTTCCTGATCCAACGATAGTCGGAACTTATGCTCAGATCTGATGCCTGAGATCGGTCCTTCTCTTCTATTTGTTCTTCATGTCTACAATCTGATCTGATGGTCCTCCTTCTTTCGGGAAATTAAATGGGATCCAACTATCACTGACACTTTTCCTCCCGATCTTAGGCATTGCGTTCGACTCTGCACTAATTCCTCCTGAGATTACTTTGTCCTTGTTTTTCCTTCGCTGCATACTCTGATATTTCCATCAGTGATAAGCACATACTGCCTATAAAGCATGCCAACCATCCTCTACACTATCTCTTTTGATCTTATCGATCTTTCTCTGCAGTGTCTTCCCAAAATACTTCTGGTGCCCATCTGTTACATTCTTCCTGTACTCAAGCCATCATCGTTGTTGTACTTTCCATCAATGACAAACATACGCTGCCTGTAAAACATGCCAACAATCTCCCCCTTTGGCATTGATGGCAACAAAAGCACCCAGATTCTTTTATCCCCCTTTGACATCAATGTCAAAGAGAGCATTCTCCCCCTGAGCTATTGCAGTATTTTTAGGAGGTATCAAATATTCAATCAATCAATACAAAACTCCCCCTAACAGGATGAACTTGCTTATATGTCATATGGGATGACACCCAACTTCTGTCGGAGATAATCAAATGGTGTCTTGGCTAGGGGTTTAGTAAAGATGTCTACTATCTGTTTTGTGGAAGGGATATAATTAAACTGAACAACTTTGTTTGTGACTTGTTCTCTGAGAAAATGGTATTTTATTGGGATATGCTTAGTCTTGGAATGAAGAACAGGATTCTTGGAGACACTAATGGCACTAGTTTTATCATAGTGAATTGTAATCGGATCAGTATAGTTTACCTTCAAATCTGCAAGAGTTTGAACCATCCACGGGATCTAAGTACAAAAAGTAGCAGCAACAATGTACTCTTCTTCTGTAGTTGATAAGGAAATAGACCCCTATTTCTTACTAATCCATGCTACCAACAGGTCTCCCAGGAAGAAGGCACCTCCACTGGTGCTCTTTCTTTCATCTACACAATTTGCCCAATCTGCATCTGAATAAGCAGTTAACTGAAAATTCTGATTTCTGGGATACCACAGACCATAAGTCATTGTTCCCTTCAAGTATTTGAATATCCTTTTGACAGCTACCAAATGACTTTGTTTAGGAGCAGACTGATAACGAACTACCATTCCAACAACTTGCATTATATCAGGACGGGATGTTGTGATGTACAGAAGACTTCCTATCATTGATCGATATGTCATTTGGTCAACATCAAGTGAAATGTCATCTTTACTGATCTTGCAACCAACCACCATGGGTGTACTAACAGGAGAGGAGTCCTCCATCTGAAATTTCTTCAACATCTCTTTCAAGTATTTTTCTTGAGATATAAAAATTCTTGCAGAACTCTGTTTTACTTGTAAGCCAAGAAAATATGGCAGTTCTCCTATCATGGACATCTCAAATTCTGTTTGCATAGAGTTAGAAAACCACTGGATAGATGATTCATTAGTGCACCCAAAAATAATATCATCTACATAAACCAAAACAACTAATAAATTATCACCTTCAGACTTAATGTAAAGGTTGTTGTCAACAATACCTTTCTTGAATCCTTTATCTTGT
>SNQJ01S0005483.1:296351-307473 GCA_010110895.2 Picea sitchensis | reverse complement strand
CATCTCAATTTCTAACAAAGTCTAACTGACTCCAAACAAATGCTAAACTTTGAATTATTTAGATTAGTAAACAACAATGTTCTAACTACCTAAGGTCAAAATATGGGGCATTACAATATCTGTCATGACATACTTCAACTTTCCCTTTAATCATTTGAATCTCAGGTCAATCTCCCATACATATTCCACTGGTTTCTATTTGATCTCTATCATCTCATTCATGTACTGATCCTCTGAGCTAGGCTTCTAGAATTCATTTATCAACAACTTCTTGATATCCACAATCGATTTGGTTGTTCCTGGTGGATTGTTTGCATCTAAGCTCATGTACAAATCTAGTGCGTGGCCTCTTAGTGTGATAGCTAACTGCGCAAGTTTTGTATCCTCATATGTGATCTGCTTTTCTTCCCAGATATTTTCACAAGTGAACAAGTGCTTCTCGGGTTCCTCAAATGCCTCTCCCTTGAATTATGGTAACCTAATGTTGGGATCATGTCCTACCATTGCAAACTATGTTGGACTACTACCTCCGCGCGGTGTATATCCTAGCTCCCCCAATTATTGCTCTTTGTGTAGATGTACTTCATGTTGCGATTCTTCCACTAAAATTTAGTTGTCTAAATGGTGGTGTTCTCTCTGGTGTATTGGTTGCACATGGGTTTATGGGTTCCACATTGACACTGATATGGATAGGAGTTATGCCTTCAGTCCCTTCCCTTGGACCTCTTGTCTTCCTTTCATATGTCACGTGCAAGATTTCCTCAATTTGCTCCACAGCATGGAGATCCTCTACCTCTTCTTCATCACTTGTTAAGCCTTCCCTCATGGCTACGGTTCTCTTCTTATTTCTCATCTTATATTGGTAGGGTGCTCCACTATGCGTTCTTCCATCTGTTGCCATGATCTAGTCTTCCTCCATCATGATTGGATCCAAGGCCTCCTCCTTCTTTCGTTTATCCATTTGTTCCTCCATTTCTCCATCTCTTGTCAGTGCTTCCCCCTTCCCCCATGCACGCGGGGAAGTCTAGTTGTCTGATGCCATTGTCATTACACCTTTGTTATACAATAAAATCTTGATGGAAGTATACAACGATCTGATATACCTACCTATAGGTCCCTTCAAGAACTCTTGCTATGTTGCACTGTAACACTTCGCAGTATCTACTGCAAATTCTGCAACAATGTTGTCTAACCAGAAATCTACTGCGCGTGTAAATTTGTTGTCAACTTGTTGTAATTGCACGATCTCCACATAATTCCACTCTAGTTTTCTGATCCGATTTGTAGGGTGGTTGTCTTTCAACCTCAATATCCACTCCTGCAACACATGTGGGAAATCACAGAAAAATACTTCATGCAATTCGTTAAATAAGTACTTGTACAAATATTTGTGTGGTGTTAACTTCGGGTTTCTGTTATCTTTCTGCGCAAATTCCAACTCCTTTGTTTTCACCCATCTCTCGATCTTCACCTTCGTTGGGTTCCACAGTCTAAACATCCCCTTCTATAATCTCATTATTTTTAACGTTTCCTCACCATATTTGACATTCTTGTAACGATTCTTCAGTAGATCTCATTCACTCAATCCCATTCTGTTCCAGCCGGCAACAGAACCATTTGTTGGTATTATACTATTCTTACTACCTTTCTTGGCCTGACCCAGGTTCAGGTCTACCAAGGTTTCCAACAAAACCCCTTTAAAACTATTGGCCCCTCTGGTAAACTAGAAGGCAGCTCAGTACACAGAGTGCACTGCGCAGTCTCACCTGAGATAGTTCTATTGGTGGCTGCAACGCTCAAGTGCTTGCAGCCTGGGAATGAGTGGGGATCTGGGATTAAAATCGATGATCTTCATTTGTTACTTTAATATTTATCTTATATTGAATACCCTGACATTCTTATTCATGCATGTAAAATAACAGATCTAACTAGTCATTCATGCATTTGTCTAACATATAATCATTAACAGTAAAGGAAATACACAATATTCAATCACATAACACATGATCTACTATGGTTCACCCCAACTGGGCTACGTCCACAAATATTTGGTCGCTCTTCTCTTTTATTACGGTGTTTCCAAAACTACAGCGTCACACGCATTACAACTCTCCATCAGTGAGTCAAGATCTACAATGAGGTGGACTAGATCACACCAAGCTCCTCAGCCTATCATCTAACCCTCACTATCTACCATGTTTCCCTCCTCAGCTCAATAGCTTAAAAAACATATCTAGTTTGCAGTCATTCTAGTCCTCTCTCATCAAACCTGAGCATTAAGAAACAACAAATATTGAACCATGTTCGAACCCCGACCTAGACCTCCTAGGTACCTACTTATACATGTTTTTGGCTACCAGCCATTACATTTTCTTACCAAAACCCTAACCCTGTCATGGCTAAGTCTTATTTCATGTGTGCCTCGCATGCTTTCCTCTTCTGCATGCATGTATGTCTTGCACATACTACTTTTCCTGCATGCGCATATGCCTTACACATGTTGCTTTTCCTCACAATTGGGTCTACGCCCAACATGTGCCAAAAGAAAAGAGTAGAATAATTGTGTGTCCTCTGCAAGGTAAAAAGACCATCCCTGATATTTCTGAAGACTATGAAGCTCTCACATTTCGACACATAAAAAAAACTGTCAAAAAATCCTGCTGACAGAAAAATAAAAATAAAAAATAAAAAATAAAAAAAACATGTCAAACATCATCCAAAACATGTATATGAAAATCTTGTATCCAAAACAAATATGAGTAGTAAACCATGTAAACTATTGGTACTCTCCAAATCGTGAACCCAAGTGTCCATCAAGCATGTCGAATAATTCATCAAATGCCAAAAAATGTGGTAAGTCATCCATCCATCCAATATCCATCAAAATCCAAAATGCCAAGTGTTGAACTATCTCAGCGAAAAATCTTCTGAAGGTCAAACTGACCAATCCAAATCCATCATCCAATCAAGGAACAAACATCATGTCTTGAAACAATTCTTGACCATCCATCATCTAGAAATCTTAAACTCATCTGCAATCCTGAATCCTAAATCCATAATCAATCATCATAAATTGCAATCTTGTAAGTTAGACTTCAAAACTTGAAGTCTGACATATCAATATTTCCCCCCTTGTCGACTAAAAAGTGAGAAGTCTAGATAATGAGATATACCCCCTTGAAAGTGGAAAAGGGTAATCAAACCATATTTGAGCAGAGTCTAGATACTCGATCTTCAACTTAGAAGACTACATCAAGCGGGCCTCGATAATGCCATGTATCATCCAATCCTGAAAAACATCCATGTCCGTCAACTGTAGAAATTCTCCAATCAAGTATGATTGTACATGTCTATAAATTCATTGATAAGATCGTTCCAATAACTTAGCTTCCAAACTCCAACGCCAAGTCCCTAACCATTCAAAATTTACTTGTTTCCTTTGAATCTTTAGTCGCTTCCAACACCTTTCTGAGACATGGTTTTTCTTCCCACAAAAAACACATGGGTGGAGATCAAAACAATTTAACTCAACATGGCCAACTTGGTGACAATGTCGACACAGTACAAGTTCTTTGTCCAACTAAGCATCATCAACCAACAAATCCTCAATACCTATATTATCATCAATATCCTCACCAGTAGTATGATCATCAAAATCTATATCAACATCATGTACATGTTCCTTATCAAGTTCTTCCTTCCTATCAACATTAACCAAAAAAACACCAGTCATAAAAATGTTTGGTTTGCAATAATTATGAACATGAAAAAGGTTATCATGATCCTTTTCATATCGTAAGCCATATTTGTTTCGTTTAAACTCTAATACTTCCCATGGTCTAACGAAGTTATCTATATTTTAAACCCGATCCTCCTGTTGAACCTTCAATTTATCCACTTTGTTTTTAGTGTCATCAGTCAAGGCAGCATTGACTTCATCAAAGGAAAACTACAACTCACGATCAACAAGCTCAAGTTTGTTTTCTTGTTCCTTAAGTTTGTTTTTTTTATTCCTTGGTGTCATCATTAAATGACGTCAACTTCCCAGTCAAAAAATTTGTTTGTGTTTGAAGTAGATGTACCTTTTTTATGCAGTATGTGAAAACAACTAAGAACATTAGTAAGCATTCTTTTTTGCATAGGAATTGTAGATTATGGAGTCTTGATAATCAAAGTGTTCAACATATTAAACATTTTGTCAATTCCTGCCATTTTGAAGTGCTTTAAATATGACTAATGCCTCCTTAAAACCGCAATATAAACCAATCCACACACTAAAGAAATATCCTAAGACCTTCTTGTTCAATTTCGGACAGAACTAGGACTTGAGACAAGATTATTAACCCTTATAAGTTTTGAGAAAACACCTTATAACCTCTTAATGTACCTTATAACTTCAATTAACACCTTATAACAACATTACATTTAAAAATTTAACCCTTCAATTATATATATATATATATATACACACAATTTCATAGTCTTAACTAAAAACTACCTTATATCTCCTTTATGAAAACTCAAACCTTGTATATTTTAATAAACCAAACAGTTTAAAAACTTTATCCTATGCCTAGAAAATTAAAGTGGCACTATATTTCCACTCAAATTGCATCAAGTTATGTTCATGATTCAAATTTCTTGAGAGTCAACGTAAAACAGAGTTGCATGTCTTAATTCTCCACGCAGAATGGCTCCGGCTCCATATATTCTCGATTCGGCGACTTTTGTCTAGTGGCTTATCAAACCCTTTTTCAGCTTGATGGTGGCGACCCTTTAGAACGTGGGATTCATTTCCTCTCAATCATTAGGTCGGACCAGATGTACAAAGTCGGAATAAAAAAATGCAGTTACAATGTCTACAATGTTTGAATTAATGGTAAGATACTCGACCTTCATGCCATGGCGATTCGAGATACCGGAACCTTTTATTTGTTATTTTTAATCAAGGCGGTGCCGGTAGAAGGTTTTATTAATTACCATATCATGTGTCGCTTTAAACTGTATACTATTAAATTACCTGTATGCTCACTAAAGCCACGAGCAAATTCTTAGGTTAAAAAAATTAAAAACAAACTCCCAAATCCAACCACAAAATATTATCCACAAGCACAAATAAAGATTAGTATTCACTTTCTCTATTCCAATCTAGATTTTTTAAAACTTATGGTTTAAGATTTAGTTATTCACAGCATCTTCAAACCTCCTTCATCATCTTAGTCAACATCTCCCAATAACCAGCTCTGATAAATTATTCTTCTACAGGCTTGTAGGTAACAAACAATGCTCAAGGCCATATATCATAAACTTGATGTGATACCACATGATAGAATGAGGAGCAAGAATGATAAACCAAGAAAATCAAACAATCAACAAAATAGAGAAGAAAATGAAGACTGGCTGGCCGAAAAGGAACCAAGCCAAGCCAAGTCAAATAATATGTACCTCAATGGTACATTATAATACAACTCAATGTAACTATCCCACAATTGTATCATAACTAACTAATTGTTAAGGTCTAGTTAGGACTTAGGATTATTTCTAAAACAAACCTGGGAAATAAGTAATTGTTGTAACTCCTTGTTGAGACCAAACAAATGTGTTGAACATCATAAACAAAACTTTGATAGAATTACCGTTGCACAAAGACAAGATACCTAGATGCAACAGTGAAGTGTCATGTATTTCCTTCGTTTAGTTTGCTATATTCAGTCCTCCTGTAGAATTCAAGTATGATTTGCATATTGTAGGATTTCCCACCTATGAACAAGGTAGGGTTTTCCATTGATGAGTGGAATAGTTTGTAGTTGTGTGATCTTTGAGGATAACCAATAGTGACATCTTCATATTCTGAGGGATAAGCATTTGTATTTGAATGGTTTGTTATCTTGTTGAAATCGTAGTTTAGCTTTCTAGTTTTGTTTACAATTATGATCACACAGTCTTGTGAAAGGTCAATTTAATCACTCATAGAAAGACATCCAAGTCAAGAAATGTCCTTAGCCTTCTTATGAGAGTTTATCTTGAGGGATTGATAATTGTCTTTTAGAATTTCTCATTATTATTCCAATTACATAGTTAATACTGAAACAATGCATGGCAGATGAGTCACACCTCTGTGTAAGCAAGTCGTTTGTATAAAGGGAGTGCAGTACCACCACATGTTCATTGCATTGAGTGTATTGATTGTGGTTCAAGTACTAGATTCATTTTTCATGAGCTTTATCTCCAAACTAATAAACTCAATATAAGATCAATAGTATATGAATGGGAATTTAATATCCTTAGAACTCACTTATTAAAGAAAATAGTTGGAGTAAAACTTATGATCATAGTTAATACATTGTTTCATTAGTTTTTTGCAGTAATTGGGATTCTTGTTGTCAAATCTAACCTCATATACAGAGCATGAACACTTAGTCTATCAAAGTGAAAGATGGCATCTTGGATCCTAGAAGGAGATTTGATGAAAGGACTAGTTACTAGTCTTTGCCTTTAGGTTTTCTATCAGCTCTTGAATATTTTGGTGTGTGTGAACCCTTAACATCTATAGATTGATAATCAAGATGAGAATAGATCAGAGAACATGATCATGCATAGATCAAAGATCTATGCATGACATATAAAGTTATTTATTTTCCGCTCATACTTGACATTCATTTTTGTGGACCAAGTTAAGTTGTTCACAAGGTTTTTTTTATGGTATTTTGATGAATGATTGGTTTAAACTGTGGTTTGCTTGTATCTTGAGAAGCTAGAGTAGTTTGAACTTCAATCCTTTACATGCACATTATGTGTTTATCGCTCATCAGTTTACGAACCTAGGTGACAATTAAAAGGGGTTTATGTTAGAACAATTAATTGACCCAACTATACCTCAAAATGCTTGTTGAAAAGTTGAGGGCTTGGAATCGTAAGGTTGGTGATATTATGGCTAGGTTTTAGGTTTAAAAGTAGGATAATAATGGAAAAAGAGGTGGTTTAATATGTCAATTTCAGAGGCCAACAATCGAAAAACAAGGTTAGAATCTATCACAAAACTAGGAAGTTGTTCCATGAAAAAATCTTTAGATAGGTCGCCATGAAGAAAATCACTCATCACATTCATCTAGTGGATCTGCCATCCAAAACGAGTAGCAAGGGAAATAATTAATCGAATAGAGTTCATCCTTGCAACAGGGGCAAAGGTATTAGTGTAGTTGATGCCTTCTTATTGAGAAAATCCTTTCACAACCAAGTGAGCTTTATGACACTCAATAACACCTTCAGAGGTAAATTTGGTCTTATAGACCCATTGAAACTTCACAATGTTCTTCCCTTGAAGTCAGGGAACTAAATCCCAATTGTGATTCTTTATAACAGAATCCATCTCAATCTACATTGCTTTCTCCCATTCAGGTTTTCCTTAATCCCTCGACTTCTCAAAAATCATTTTGAGGTATAGTTGTTTATTTCTTGATGTTTCCTAAGAAAATTGAAGTTATTGGTCCTAACATCAATGATATTTCTTTAGTCCAACAAACTTGTAGTTAGAAGTAGCATGTCGGTGTTGTTGAAACCTATGATCATGTTACCTTCTCAGATGCACAAGGACAACCTGAATGGGAGAAAGCAATGTAGAGTGAGATGGCTTCTCTTCTAAATAATCACACTTGTGATTTAGTTCCCCGACCTCAAGGGAAGAACATTGTGAAGTTTTGATGGGTCTATAAGACCATATTTACCTCTGAAGGTGTTATTGAGCGTCATAAAGCTTACTTGGTTGTGAAAGGCTTTTCTCAACAAGAAGGCATCGACTACATTAGACCTTTTCCCTTGTTGCAAAGATAAACTCTGTTCGACTGATTCTTTCCCTTGCTACTCATTTTGGATGGTAGATCTGTATATTTTAACCTTGTACAATATTTACTGCAAACATATTTTCAGTAAAAGAAGAGAAAAGATACAATGGAAAATACACACATTACACAAAGATTTTTCTCCTGGAAAACCAACATATTCTATATTCATTCATAGTGATACATTGTTTACAATACAATATACATGTAGGAGCCAGCGACATCCAAAACCCTAACACAATGACTTGGATTAGTCAACAACCCTAATTCCTTAACCGGAAATAGAAAACCATCGGCAAAAACCATGTGCTGAAAAAATGCCCAACAATGGACACGAAAATCAAGGTAACATGAAAAACGAGGCAAAAATGTGACATGTTTCCCAAGGAAAAACAATTATCAGGGGCTATCGCCCCCCTGCGCACCCGGTGCAATGTAGCAAGCACTATAACTAGTCGTATAAAGAATATAACACATACCCAAAAGTCTCCCACTTGTTGTTTTCTTTGCATACAAAGGGTTACAGGGTTACATAGTCAACAATCCAGGGCAGCAATGCCCATGGATCCTCTACAACAAGAGAACTTCTCAGTGCTCACAGATGTTTCTAATGAATATGCAACATTCTTCAAAGTGTCCACCTTCATCGGAAACACTTTATTTTCTTCAAACATGTCTCTCACAAAGTGATATTGAACATCAATATGCTTTGTCTTTGAATTATAAGCGATCCAAAAAGGATTCAGAGAAGACTAAGGACAACTCAGAAGTTGCAGAAGCAACTCAGGAAGCTCAGAATGGCCTCAGCAGATAGAGAAAGGGAAAAACTTCAAAGTCCTCAAAACTCAGTGAAAGTGGCATCATCATGAAGAGCACATCACAATATTTCCAATGATGCAAATGGATCGTCAAACAGAGTTACAGATCAAAAGTTGTTCACGGTCAAAGTTTGGTCAACCTAGCGTAGTCAGTAGGGGATGAGTCAACATCTGTAATGCTAACGTCAGCATCAGTACGGATGACGTCAATACCCATACAACATATGTGGCACACGCATGAGGGGACATGTGCCACACTGACGTCAGGATGGTGACGTGAAAACACCAGAGGCTGCCATGTGTCACTTGTTTTTGGCTTTTTCGAGTCGTTCCATGGACCAATGAAAAAGTGCCACGTGGTAGTTCGTACAACCACGTGGCAGAATATACAGTGACGTGTCAGGTTGATGTGGAAAACTATATGCTGATGTGGCAGGTGCCTATATAGTTGGCTGGCATGGCCCAATGGTTGGTTGCCACGTGTCTCAGTCATGGGTTGCCACGTGGCAGTGGGAAAATGCCCAATGAGGGCTCGAGATCCGAAATTCAAAAAAAAAAGGAATACGGGTTCGCCAAATATGGTACCCAATGGATATATATAAACTAATGCTAAAATTTGGTGGAACCACCATTTAAATATATGCATATAAGTTACATCAAACACCCAAAAGGGGAGGCCCATGGGATTGACCCCGGGACCTCCCCCATTATACGCCTTAATTATAGCTCCGCCAACCACTAGGCCAAACGACCTTATTGTTTATACCACCTGCAAAATTTATTTAAATTTTGAATCCGCCAGTGCACAGGAGGAGGCGCATGACGGTACGGCCGGGCACGGTTTACAAGGCATTTTTGGGAATTAATTGTAGGTTGCAGGGCACAGAAACCGAGACAAAAATTCTCTTGGGCCTGGTAGTGCCAGACTCAGATTGAAGCGTGGAGACAGTCATGTTTGGGTAATTCGACGGGACAAATTCAATGGCGTTGTCTGTTTTCTAATCTAAGCAAAGCTTCTGTAGCTTAATTCCAAAATGAGGTATACTTATGAATTTTGTCAAATTCTTTTGTTGAGTTAATAAAAAGGCCTACCCATTTGAGAATGTGACCTGGAGACGTAGTCCACCAAGGATGAACTGCACTATTAAGTTTTTGTGTTCAGATTTGATGCTTATGTCTCTTCATTATTGAGATTTTCCTTCTTTAATGGTGCACTTTAATTTATGCTCATTTAATACAATTCTTTATAAGTCACTTCGATGAAAAGATCCTGGATCATGTTGGTATCAGAGCAGTCATCTTTGACGTGAATTGTTGAGTGTGAATGATTACCAGGGCCAAGCATAAGAAGGGTAAAGGAACTCTTAATACTTTCAATCCTGAAGTTGATCATGTATCCCAAAGGAATAAAATGGCAGAAGAGGACAAGCGTGATGAACAGGATAAAAACTTCCATATGGTATTTTATCGCATGTCAGAAATGGTCGAACGAATGTATGGAGACTACAAGAAGAGGATGAAGAAGAAAGGGAAGAAAAATGAAGCACAAGATAATGATGATGCTTCGATAAATCAAGGGGTTGGAGGAGACCCTCCTGAGCCTCTATCTTCACTATCAAGTTTTAGTTCTTCTTCCCCTGAGCATTCTCATCATTCTAGCCATAAATCCTCTTTTAATAAACCATTATTAAAGCTTGATGTGAAATTTTCTTTACCTATGTTTAATGGATATGCTAATCCTGAAAAGCTAGATAATTGGATCCGACAGGTTGAAGTATATTGTTTTGTTCAACAGATTGATGAAGAGGAAGTTATAGTGTAATTGGCTTCTCTTCGGTTGGAAGGCACCACTCTTGTATGGTGGGAGAGCAAACTTCAGGACATGAGTAAGTGTGGTAATCTTATTTCCTCATGGTCGGAATTTAAATCAACGATAAGGAAGCAATTTTATCCATTGGGTTATTTACTTAAAGCAATGGTGGAGTGACAAACTTTAAGACAAAGTAAAGGTCAAATTGTACAAAGTTTCATAGAAGAATTTAGGAAGAAATCTCTTGAATTAAACATTCCTTTGGATTCTTATGAAACTTTAATGAAGTATATTGGTGCACTTCACAGTTATTATTCACCATACTTTGCTATTGTTTAACCCCACCAGTCTTGACGAAGTTTGTGTGTAAGCCACTCACCTTGAGAACAGGGGAAAGCATGTTCAAGAAGATCCCACAAAGAAACCTTCCAATCTCCCATATAATCCATTTAAGAAGTTTAAAATAAAGGACAAGAACACTGCCACAGTAAAGAGAGAAGAAGGAAAGCCATCTTGCACTCATTGCAAGAAAAGTGGTCACGATGATGAACATTGTTGGAAGCTACATCAAAAGAAGAGACCAAAATAGTTCGGTGGAAAGGGGAAGACAAAAACCGTTGCTACAGTGCAACAAGATCTTGGTTCTGATTCAGGAG
>SNQJ01S0005483.1:274968-289216 GCA_010110895.2 Picea sitchensis | reverse complement strand
TGGTTGGTTTTGTAGGATACATATTGTATTACATCTACAATTCTTCATCTTAGTTTGGTGAAAGAAAAAAATGGTGTTCCTATCTCTCTCACTTAATTGCCATGTGATTCTTGATTTTTGCTTTCAAAAATATCCTTCTTGTAGTTTGTGGTCTTCAATTTTTCTATAGATATATGTTTCTTGACTACTAAAGTCATACGTTAAGCATCGTGGAAGTATCTCATATTGTACCTTGGTCATTTTCGTATCAATAATTTGTCGTATTTTGAATATGTTTCTAAAGGTCCATTTACTATGCTCTTTCAAGATGTGATTTAGTTGTTTAATTTTTAGTATCCATGTTGCTTCTCGTACAAGTACCACCAATTTTGTGTCTTCAATTCTAGTTTTGGGTGAGTAGGCCACATCCCTTCAAAATAGAAGAAGGGATTATAATCAAGCAACCATCATTGATCCTATAATCCTCCAATAAAGCCCAAATTACAAAGTGTCTGGCCAATAAATTTATCTATATAATTACCACACATGAAAGGTTGTTTCTTAGAATGAAAAATAATAATTCCTTGAATATTTTTTTGCAACTAGAAATGATATATATCAAGAGAAGAGAAAGCCTCTTGGTTAGAAAATTTGACTAATATTTTTAGGTTTTAGTTTGAAGAATCATGATGTGGAAAATGTTTTTTTATCAAATGAAAATGATAAAAGTGAATTGCATTAAGTATTAAAAAAAAATTATTCATAGATAAAAATATGGCAAAGTCAACATACAAGAGTTCTTAACATTGACAAAATTCACTTCATTTACAAGGAAAAGGAAATAAAACTCTTTTATGTTTGAAACCACCAAAACAACATATTTTTCAACAACATGTAATAAACCTTTTGTACCCTACCCTAGGGATAAATAAGGAGATCATGTCTCGAGGCCCACAGGTCCTAGACATGGAGTGTCGAGAGTCAGATCACTTGAGCATGGCTCATTTATCAACAACAGTATCCATCCCACCAGCTTGGTCCGGGTATCATGGTATGTGTCACTCTGATTCTTGAAGCACTTGAATATGTTGCATTGAATTCTCTTTCATTTCATAACGTTTGCTTGGAAATTATGCTCTTTAACTTGTTCATACCCGGAAGGGTGACATGGTGGCCTATTAAGTTGATCTCCCTTTAGGATAGGTTTCCACTGGGTGGGTTTGTGAAAGTTCATTGTATGTTCCCTCCATACTTACCACTTTCCATCTTTATTCCTCTCATCTCCCTTTACCTTTGTTTGGACATTGGGATTGGTCACACTAGGAAGGGTTGTACCTTGCCTTGTGGGAATAAGGGGCTAAAAGCCCAGAGGGTAAAAGTAGACGACAAGAGTTAAAATCCAAAGATGAACCTTCGAGATGCTTGTCTTGGAGGCTAAAATTTGCAACTTGGATCATTTCTTCGTGAAGTTACTTGGCAATCTAGGGTTTTATTGCTTGATTATTCTTGTTGAAGTAAGTAAATCTGCAATTTTTCATTTCAGTTTGAATGGTTATGGTATATTTGTTTATTCATGCTAAATATTATGAAATTGCTTGCTTGACAAACCCTAGGAGCAAAGGACTTAAGTTACTACTTCTTTGCTCTTCATTTGCTAGACTTTACTATAGAGATTTGACTTAGATAAACTTCTAAAGCCCTAAATACTAGCACTTTAGAAGCCATTGTCTAGTTATTGTTGCTTTTAATACCTTTCAATAGTCTAAGGAAGGAAGATTCACTAGGGCCTAAAATTGCTTACTCTAGTGAATTTGTCTTTAGGGTTTGGATGTTTGAGGCCTTAAAGTGCCAACACCTCCTGCATCCACCTCTTCTCCTTAGACAAGTATAATCATTGTTGTTGCTACCTCCAAGTGAAAATCGTCACCTATTGACTCCATTGCTCCATAAAGGCACTGGTCTACTTACTCCAGTGAATGATTGATCAAACAAACACTCATGCCTTCTTCCTTGAAGCTTTTGCTAACTTCTACTAACCCTGAACTAGACTGATTCACTAGTTAACTTGTTGTTGTTGCAAATCACTGCTACAACCATACTAATTCACACTAATTTGTTGCATACACCTACATAACTTGCACCTAAATCACTCATAAATTGTTTATGATAATTGCCAAACAATCTACTAGATAAATGTTAAGTTTATATGATGTTTCCTTGCAATTCTGAGCACTAGAACTTGTTGTTGTTACAAAATATTGCTATAGTCATCTAACTGCACAAATTCTGTGCAAAAATTACATTTAAGGATAGCCAGACATTGCCAAAATTGCTTGTGACAATTGATCAATATTCTGCCTAGTTAAAGCTACATTTTCTTGTCTTTTTCAAGCAATTCCAAGGCATATTTTTTGCAGCTGTTACAAAATACTTATTGTTGTTGTAAATTATTATATTGCTGTAATTTTATATCAGCTAGCTTATTTTTCGAAGGTTCATGGTTTTATGAAGCACTAACATCATTTTTGTACTTGAAAGCTACCATATTTTCTTTGTTGTCTTGCTCTAGGTAGGTACACTCCATCTTTACTATTGCTTCATCCATTAAAGACCTAAAGAACATTTTGACTTGAGTGACGAGTGAGAGGGGGATTTTCTTGCATTCTTGCCTTAGTTTTATCAACCCTTTAGGTCAATAGGGACGTCTCCCTTGGGGTAATCTTGATATACTCCTAAACAGAAAGGGGTTTCCTATTAAGGCGACAGTGATAGGTCACCCCCTTGTTACGCCAATATTGCATCACTTGCCTTGGGCCTTGGGCAAGTACATATTGTTCGATAACAAAACCTATGTTGAAACGAGTCAAGATAAAAAAATTCCTAGTGAACAATAGATTTGAACCATTAAATAATTTACACCTGGATTATATGAGCTTCCAAAAGATTAAAAGTTATGATATTTACCATTTCCATTTATACGTTAGTTTCATATTAGAGCCTCCTATGGGAGTAAAATAACTCGAGATTATTGAATCAATGTTAACAACAAAATGTGTTAAATAAAACTTGATATACCTTGGATCGGTTTAAGAAAAGGACAATCAATGTAAATAAGAAATCAAAAGGCAGTCTTCCTTATGGGTTGTCAACTTGGGGCCAAAGAAAAAGTGCTTCAAAAATGTTAAGGCTTGCAACCAAGTTTACACCAAACAATATTGTAATGAAAATAAACTAAACCAAACACACCATAACAAAATTCCATGATTGTCACGAAAAAAAAACAAGTATCCCACTAAGGGGGTCATGATTGACTAATGGTAAGAATGGTGGCATGTTAGGCCATCCACCAAGGTTTAATTCTCCAAAGGCATGTTTCTAGTGGTCAAGAGTCACGCACAAATCCTAGATGACTCTGACATAATAGTATCCCTTGTCATGGAAACTTAGTCAATTGTAAGTTCCATGTTTTTTCGAGAATGTGAGATATGTCTACTATAGGTGGACTACATAGAACAATGTGATTTTCCCTTCAAGTGATTAGGCATGCTTACAAGATCAAGTTGATTGTAAGGAAGCTATTACAAAGAGTAAATAAATAAATAAACAAACATCCTAGTCAATCCATTTTTTAATTAATAATCAACAAAGAGGAATACACACACTTGTTATTTATGGCAATCTTGAACCCTCAATTTTGTGTTTTTTGAAGGAGCAAGCGTAAACATGGTTTAGAGGAGCATCGCTTGATCATAAGGAGCCAATATTGTAGAGCTTGGAGGAGGAAAAGTACATTATATGAAGTCTTTGCAACAAGAAATTGATAAATAGAGTTTATTCAATAAAGAGAAATCCCCAAACAATGCATGGTAGGTCACATATGTACCGTCCACCCAATTTCAATGGAAACAACTTCTCCACGGGCCTTAATTAATTCACAAAGGTCAAATGGATTGGAAAATTGTCCATGGAAGAACCCTTCAAAATGATGACATATCTCAAGCATCATATAAATTAGTAGCATAAATGTGTTGTCTTCTTGTTATTCACTTGAGCATAATTAAGCATCCTTTTATGTAAAACATTAGGGTGCAACCCAATTCTCAAAGGTTGCAAAACACTACTAATAACCATGTTATGCGACATGTACAACGAGGAGATGTGACCCTACTAGATGGAGCAATTCGTGGACCCATCTAAAAATTAGACCTCATCCCAATGGGAGGGTCAAATTTTAATATAAACCATGAAAGAAGCAAAAATTATGGGTAAAGGGAAATGTTATCGCACAATTTGTAGTTTGGGAAAAGCCCAGCCCAAACACCAAGTGTGTGTCACAACTGGAACACCTATCATTGTCACCTCAATAGATGTCCCCCTCATTTTAGTGAAGTACAAGTCCAACACAAGGGAGGCTTCTTAGGTGACCCTGGGGGATTACAATGGGAGAAGCAAGGAGCTTGAAGAGTTCCCCTATAGGTCAAGCTCAAGGATGAGAATGAGGCTTGGGGAAAGAGTCTTGGGAGCTAGTAAATGGTTGTCAAGGTTGTGTACCTGCAAAACAATGTTATACCTGCCCAAAAAAAGACAAATATATGATGATGCAAGCCTCAAAACCAATGGGGAATCAACAAGAAACCTTTTTGTCCCAAAATTGCAGCAGTATGGAAATATATATTAGCAGTAAAGAAACTAGGACAACTGCAAATTAAACCATCAAAATCAAGTGTATGATGTTGCAAATAAAGCTAGCAATTAGTAGACAATCTTCCAATGTTTAAATCAAGACTTTGATAACAAGAGGGGGTTGTCAATGAGTTTTATCAACAGATTTTTATAACAGCCTTATATCTTTAGCAAAATTTTGCTATAACAACAAGTTCTAGCCACTAAAATCAACAAACAAGCCACCCAAACAATAGCTCTTAAACAATAGATCAATTACGACAACTTGCAAGTGAATTTCAACGGTAGAAAAGTTGTAAAAGAATAAGAGAGAGTGAGTTTGTTGCAACCCTAATGGTTGTAGCTCAATGTTTATTACAACAGCTCAAACACTTAGCCAATCAAGACGCCCTTAGAGGACAAGAGAGCTAATAGCATATAGAATTTAGATCCACACTTGAACGATTCAATATCTCAAAATTCATGTTTATCGATGCAACAATATTCAATCTCCAATTCAAATATTAGTGTCTTATCTATTGGGTAATGGAGTCTCTTGCTTTGAGCTAGGGTTTCTTATTCTTATAAGGGTGTAATCCTTTTTACTCCCTAGAGAAAACAAACCTTAGCAAGGTCTTGCTACAAGGGTGTAAGCCTTTTTACTCCTTGTAGAAATCCTTAATCCTTTTCAATAATAATAGAGAAAATTTTCTTGATGGAGGGTGTATGCCTTTATACTCCTCTAAGGGATTGACAAAATAACCTTGAAATCAAGAAGAAACACATAAAATTGCAGAAATTCCTTAACTAATTCAAGAGATAGCATGCAAAACTCTTGCTTATCAAAATTTTCCACCCAAATTGCCAAGAACAAGCATCCAATAGAAGTCTCTAGCCTTTCTTCCACCAATAGACTATAAAATCATCCATCTGCACAAGAGAGAAGAGATAGCGAATCACCCAAGTAGGGTGAAAATTTCAGCCAAGAGTTATGTAATTCTCAAGTGATGATATCTCAAAATGAAAATGGGATGGTCTCTATTTATATGAGACCATCTAAACCAATTTTGTCCACATAAAAAGTCAACAACAAATTAAAAGAGGGTCAACCCCCTTTCTCTGCCTTTAAAAACTACAAATATAAAATTTACATAAAGTAAAACCCTCAAAAGGGTGATGTCATGCCCTAGAAGGGTGACTTTGAGCCTCAAGATGCAAGTCGTTGGGCCTTCAAAGGCCATGTGTCAAGCTCTCATGTGCTATAGTGTCATGCCCATGCATCTCCTTCCTTCAAATCACATTTGGTACCATCAAGCCCACTGAAACCCTAGCCTCCTCGTGACATCAAGGGCTTAGGAAGTGACGTCCTAGGCTTCCAAAGGCCAATGTCCAACTGGAAAGGGATATGATGTCATCCTCTAGTGTTGTCAAAGTGCCTTCAAAGGCAGCGTTCATCACCTCATGTGCACAAGAGCTCTGGGGTTCTCTACCCATCCTGTGGGGTATGGAATCCATCCGTGGGGTCTTCAACCCCCCATGAAGGTCCTTGGGGTCTTCAACCCCCCATGAAGGTCAAAGTGGCCAATTCCTCCATGGAATAAATTTCACCTAACAAGGTCCTGCAAAGACAAACAAGTACATCCGCCAAGGGTCCACAAGTCACATGTATCATGCCAAATAATCCACATTTAATAAAAGAACCACCCAAACATGTGCATTAAATACCCCCTTTTCAAACTAAACAAATTCTTAAAGACCTTATAAAATTTGCAAATTTAAGTATGGGAGGGTTGTCATGGTGCCCTATTGGGTAAATCAATCCCCAAGTCAAGGAGTGTTTCCCAAGAAGACCGTCTGTAATTCATGTAATGAATATGAGGTGGATGGGGGTATGACTTTTGGTCATGTGGCTCTTGACACATCAAGGGCTCATATTATCTCATTTATAGGTGCCTTCGTGGAGGGTGTGTTGCATCCCTCATTTACAATGGAACCTTTTTCCAAGCCCTTTTATTTGCCATTAATTTATTGTGGTCCAAAAAATTTAGTGCTATGTGCAATGGAAAGTAAGGAGCACCACAATACCACTTGAAGTTAGGAACACATTGAGTGCCACATGTAAGGAAATTAAAAGACATCGTAAATGCATTCCCCCAACAAGCAAGACATTTATTAATTATGTGTTTTCTTTTTTAAAGGTCCTTCATTTTTTTATGGAGAAGCGTTTCATTCCTCTCATGACCTTAGGGTGAGCATCTAGAGGGATAATTTATGGTTTTTAACTTTTTCCAGCTGCAATGCCTCTAGGGCTTTAGCCCCTTCTTCCAATGAAATGAGGTACAAGCCCTTCTTGGGTTCAATAAACCTGAAAACCCAAAAGATGAGAAAACTAAAGGGAAGAGGTGTGGAAAGTGATAAGTATGTACAGGAATGGTATGATGACCCTTCAAGGAGACCCCATAGTAGCAACTCTTTTCCCAAGGGTAACTCACTTACTAGGAAACTATTTCAACCAACAAGGTGAAATGAGGCAAAAGGTATAATTTCTAAGCAAACGTTTTCATAATCAACAAAGGACTTTTGCAACATGCTCAAATGCTTCAATTATTAAAATGACAGTTACCAGGAGACCAGACTTGTTACCTCATGATGCAAGACCTACTATCCTTCCTAGGCCACGCTGTCATGGTGGACTCAGCTATTATCGATCAATGGTGATGTGTGGTGAGAGGAGGGGCTCTGTCTACTCATGTGGATCCTAACATTCCATGTCTTCAACCTGCAGGCCTTAAGACATCATCCCCTTAGTTACCCCTAGCCTAGGGGGTAACAAGAAAATCATGACATAATTAAGGACACTTTAAGGACTAAAGGGTCTTTATAGGTGGCCAAAAAGGTTAGGAAAGGGGCTACAAGACCCAAAAAGGTGAAATGACTTCCAAATTAGGTGAAATACTCCAATATGCTTTGTAATGTGTGTGTATTAGGTACACAAATGCGTATATGGTTATCCTTTGTATCCATTATCATTACATGCCAAATTGCATATGTTACAATTACATTTCCCCTTTGGCACAACCAATTCATATGTGTGGGATGAAGTTATAAAATGTTGAAGCGTCTATAGAGCATATGTGCGAAACAAAACAAATAATTGCAAAGTGCTAACATGAAATCACAAAGGAAGATACCATATTTGAACTTACCTATAATGGGGGTCTCACCACACCTTGATACATGTGAATGGATGATATATGATGATAAACGAAGTATATATGTTTGTTCAAGTTGTTATATAATGTCACTTATTAAAAACTTTCTTAATATGAGAGATTATGAATGACTTGGGTAAGCTTGGTGATTAGTAGGCACAAAGATCATCCCTCTTGTAATTTAGGTGTGAGTACGTGAAATATGATTAGTATTGGATAATTGTGCATGAAAACAAGGTACTAATGATCAACTATTATATATTAAGCACATGTAATGGCAGAGCTCCATTGCAAAACATGGTAAGGACACCATAATGGAGTTACACTGATACATATGTTTTATGGATATGCATAATTATAAATAAAATGTAAAGAGTATTATAATATGGATCTTAATGGAAATATCCCTTCAAGACAAGGTAAGAATATTTTGTGTCAACTAAGGTCTTTTTGGAGAGTCATGCCACAATGTTCTATATGAAAACAAGATAAGGACATGTTGTGACTTCCGACTAATGCCCTTGTAAGTTTGTGGAATATTAGATGGCGTTAGGCAAATTAAGTTCATTTTACTATATATTATAGTGAAAGGCAATAGACTTGAAACTGACCATGAGACCACACTCCCTATACCACATTAATAAGTGGACTCACTAATTAAGATTAATAAATTAAGTGGAATATAGACACAAATATTTACAACTATCAAATGCTTAAGTGAAAATATGCTCTCGAGCCTTGACAACACTACAACAAAACAAGGCATTAGCATTGAGTTTAGCTCCAACTTTTATTGTATTTTTATTTGAAATGTTGAGCATTGTCCTAACACAAAGCTCAACATTAAATGGCCTCTCAACTTTTGGTGGGATCCTCCCTAGGGGTGTAACGATGTTGGGGGGCGTGGCAAGGGGTGAAGGGCCTGCTAAAGTTAATAATGGCGTATGTATGGTGGCCATTTAGTGTAATATGGTTTAGGTACATTACAAATTTAGTGTCGAATTTGTATATCGCCAAATTTAATGCTAACTTATGCACCATATTACATTTTTTTCATTGATTTTGGCATTGGGTAATTCAACAAGAGTAGTGCCAAATTATGTGTCGACGGTTGCTCCTAATGCAACTTATTCTTTGTCACTAACTTTACCATCTTTTTGTTTTGTTCATGCTAGAAATAACTTCCATGATTGCTTATGATATACCTTCCAATATTGCTTTCACTTTAACATTGAGTTTCTCTTCAACTATAACTTCCAATATTGCTTCCACTATAGCTTCCACTTTAGCACCATGTTTTGCTTCTACTACAACTTCCACTTTAACACCAAGTTTTGGTTCCACTTTAGCAACGACTTTTTCTTCTACTATAGCTTCCACTCTAGCACCGATTTTGCTTCCACAATAGCTTCCACTCTAGCATTAAGTTTCGCTTCCACAATAGCTTCCACTCTAGCACTAAGTTTCACTTCCACTATAGTACTGCGTTTTTCTTCCACTTTAGCATTGGGTTTTCATTCCACTTTAGCTTCTAGTACTGCATCTATTATATCACCTAGTTTTGCTTCTAATTTTGCATGCATTTCATATATTAATTTGTAATAAAAAAGCATTGGAGAATTAAATGTCAATATTATTATATTCATTTTATTAATTCAAATTATGTCAATGAAATATTTCACATTCAAGACATATTTGATTGATATCATTGTATATAGAGTTTTTTGGATTAACTATATTCATATTTGCATCATCAACATTTTAGACCAAGCCAATGTGGTCCATAACCGTAGCAATTATCTTAATGATGGACCACACTGGCTTGGTCTATAATGCCAATGATACAAATATGAATGTTATTAATGAAGTATACCATAACACTTAAATAAATAAAAATATGAAACAGATAGCTCAGTTCAAATTAACAACATAACAATTATTAAGATTATTTAAGGGAAATGAGCAACATCCATCGAAACCAAAATAAAATGGATATTTGTCAAAACAAGCCCATAATATATAAGCAAGGCAATGCAATAACAATATCATCCTCAAATAACATCAATACCATCCAACATATATAAGCAAGGTAATACGAGTAACAAAATCATCATCACCATCAAATAAAATAAGTCAATATATGACGTCAATATCACCACATCATCATGTCATAAACAATATCATAGAAAACTAAATGCATAAGTCAGTACAGTGTAGATAATGATATTATATAGTATGGTGGGTTAGCTCAAGTGGTTGAGTGATTTAAGCATCATGCAAAAGGCCTTGGGATTGATCCCTTGTGTTGGTTTCCTTTATTGCACACTTGATGCCCCTATTGAATTAGGTACCATAATTTGTATCGATAAGCTTACACTGGGTACCATTCGCAAAACACATGGAGGTGCTTGAGGTTTTTCCTTGGAAAAAAAAGAAGAAGATACCAATGTCAAATAATACAAGTTTTTGTGATCCCCATATATAAATTACAAGTCAAAACAATGTCTATATCATCATATCTCAACACCAATTGATGAAAAAAATGAATATGGTGTCCATATCATCAAGTGATCATCATATTATAAGAGAAATAATAAATACAATGCACTCAAAATATCATGCAAAATCCTACACATCCCCACTCGCATTTGGATCCTCATCATCCTTCTCACTGCCACCACCATCCTTTGGATTATCACCATCATCACCACTACTGCCATCACCATCATCACCCTTCAACCCATCGTCATCATCACCATCATCGCCATCATCATCAACATCTCAGCTTGATCCAACCTCAATGTAGTCCGGACTATCATCTTTCAGATCTGGTGGCTTGAAAACAAAACAAACATATGATATCAAACATTAGTATGAAGTGCACTTTGTATAATTAGATCGCTCATAAATGAAAAACATACAAAATTATGCCTTGGGAGTAAAAAAAATGAAAAAAATACAAGGAACAATTTTTAACATGGGTTGATTTATATTTGGGGAAAACCCCTTGGGGCAATGTTCCACCATGCCTAAAATTTTGATCACAGTGAAACTTCGACCATGCTCAATTTTTTTCACTAGATTCATCTCTAAAACTACACCCAAAATAGGGTACTTTTACAACATGATTAGCCTACTATAATTTATGGTGAGATTTTTTTTTATTATATTGATTGCAACCATTGAATTCTTTATTCATGGATACTTTCACTAATGAATTCTTACTTGTTTAGTTATCTTCTTATATAACTTCAATTGATACTATTCTACATGGATATTCGGGCAACAATCATACTTACACTCGAGGTTGGAATTTGAATTCATTTTTACCCGTCAAACAATTTTTTTTTTGACGTTTTGGGTCTATATATTACCCTTCAAAAAATGTTATGTCTAAAAGTGTGCCCTTCAAAAATGAAGTTTTGATAAGAAACTAACTCTTCAATACTGAAGTTTATGTTAAAGATTTTAGTTCGTGACTCCATTTTTGCAACAATGTACCTATTTGTCCCCCTATACTAACTAATGATGTAATTTTTGTCACCCTATACTAACTAACAAAAACATGATTACACATCATTTATTTCCATTGCATTTAATACAACAGTTCTCCACCTGGTGAATTTTCAATTGTATTCAAGGAACAACAAAGGCCAATCATATGAAAAACTAAATAAAGAAGATCACATTAAGAAAAGAACAACCACTAAAGTTCAACTCCCAAATTTAAAATCGGACCTTCGCTTCCATTGCCTCAACATGAAATTTTGCAGCAGTGTTCAAAGATCAAGTAAAGAGACTAAAAAAAACAAGAGTTCATGATAATTACCATTTCATTTACGAGTTCAACTGCAGTGGTCTGATAGCTCAATTTCTTTCCCGGGCTTAGATACCATACTATAATGCCTAACAAAACTTTCGTCAAACACTTTGTATGAATTATAAAAAAAAATCGTTTATATCCATTAGCAAATGATATGCAAACCCAGAAAAACATAACTTTCTCTAAGGAAGAAAACCCAACACAACTCAACATAAAAAATAAATAAATGAAGGGACAACAAAATGCCCAAAAAGTAATCAATTTATTCCCTCACCAATTCACTTCCCTAATGACCTCTTAGAAAAGGATTAATTGGAAGTTTTATTAATATTCTGCACACACAAGAAACATGCTATACACCCAACAAACCTGGCTCTGTCCACACGTATTCACCACTGAAAACGTTTAACATATGTGTGTTGGAGGATAAATGAGGTGTGATGGGTTTCGGTCAATTCTGATGCCATTTCAGGTATCAAAGACAACTTATTGTATATGCTTGGTTACACAAGCACATTCAAAATGATCCAGACAAAATTGAAATAAAAACCACACAAATCTATGTTTCTGCAATAGGCTTGTAATTCACCATGTGATGCCCACAAAATTCTTAGTTAAACCAATTGAAATCACAATAATATTTTATTTTTTTTATCGTTGACAAATTACCAAATTTGATTGAATTACCAGCTACCACAGAGAATGCAAATGATCTTGAATCTAGAGGCCCTTTGTTCGAACCCCGTCCCCGTCTCCATCCCTCTCTTCTCTTTCTGGCTTTCTAAAATCTTGATCAAATCAGTCAATACACATAATTAGACCACCTCAAAAATTTGACAAGAAGAGCACATGGAGTTGTCTATATATACACCTCTCACTTATCTTAGCACACCATCTACACACTTGTTGATAGCTCCATGCATGTTGTGCATGAGGATTTATTCCTCCTCATTACCTACCAATGCCAACCGTGAGGAAGAAAGAAATCAATAGAGTAAACTCATCCTACATACATACATATTGTTCCTGTCGTGTCGCAAACAAATCCAAGTTTGTTGATGGTAATGGATGTGTGAATTAGGTCGTGCTCAGTCCATGTATATCAATGAATTGATATATATATATATATATATATATATATCCCTC
The DNA here is from genome assembly GCA_010110895.2 of Picea sitchensis. Taxonomy (NCBI): domain Eukaryota; kingdom Viridiplantae; phylum Streptophyta; class Pinopsida; order Pinales; family Pinaceae; genus Picea; species Picea sitchensis. Next base: position 276,394 of record SNQJ01S0005483.1, on the reverse strand, counting down.
ATTTTCTTCTGCACTCCTTGAAGATATTTTGAGGTCAACCGATAACTGCAATGTCAAAGATGAGAAAATTAATCGCCTAAGGCAGGAGATGAATTTCAGTAGGGACTTGAGCGACTATAGGCTACCACTCCTACCTACCATCTCTACTACATGGCAATGCATAAACAGGTTGAAGTTAATGATGTTTTATACAATTTTAACCCATCATAAATACGTTGTCTCGATTTGAATGCCCATTTCGTGAGACGGTGACGCCAAAAATTTAAACGTAAAAAACGGGCAAAATGACCCATGACGGGCATTTTGCCCATCAAATTCCAACCCTGTTCACACTAGTACACCACTCAACTCTTTACATTACTATACCATTTTCTTTGTCATTATAAACTTTTAACATGCATACTATCAATTTTTTGCAAACATTAATAGAGAATGAGGAGATATTGCCTACATAGATGCTTCACCATGTCTATTTTCCTAGAATGGTATGTGATTACATGCATGCTTAATTTAAATGTGATTATATTTGAGATATTTTAAAGGAGTCAATTCTCCATTCATGTGAATCGAGACCATGTCCTCCAAGCCCAATGAAGTTCCTATGCTCTCCTTGATTTAGTTTGCATGCACAAATTTTTCCTCAATTTAATTACATTTTTTAGCCCCACTCACTCCACCACTCCAATATACCATAAATAGACTTAATGCAACACTAAGCTTTTGTAATCTCTTAATATTTTGTAACACTCCATCCAATATACCATAAATAGGCTTAATGCAACACTAAGTTTTTGCAATCGTTTAATATTTAGTAACAAACTTTGCTATTTACAACAAGAAAAACAAAATGCTCTTGCAATATTTAGTTCAATGATACTAGATTCTTAGTTCAATAATTGAATGCTTGGAAAAACATTATACTTAATTCAATAATTGAGTGCTTTTGTTGAATGCTCAACTTTTGGGCCTTGGAAAACCATAGTTCACGTGGTACTCCACAATCTCCAATAAATAAATATCACCTTGTGTTGCCTCAATGGTGGGAAGAACTTGTTGCAAGCCCACCCAAATTTTTCTTAGATTTAACTACTCTTCTTAAGCAACAAATTGATTATGAGAATAAGCAATATCGAAATTGTTTCAGTTTAGATTTTAAAATATGTTTGGGGAGACAAAATGGCGATAAGAAAAGTGCCTAAAAAAAAATCATTTCATCTCAAACACAATACTCTATCGAATAACAAAATGCTAAGAGATAATTTGCACTCAATATGTCATTTAAACTTCAACATTCTATAAGAGCAGCGATATGCAACCCACTGTTGATTGAAACAAAAACATAGCCAAGCCTTCTTTTGGGACTTTTTACACATAGCTATGAATCAATTCCATGCAGATCCAACTTATACTTTTTTGGGGAGCTTCA
>SNQJ01S0005483.1:263087-274448 GCA_010110895.2 Picea sitchensis | reverse complement strand
AAAAGGGAAATTCAAATGGGTATGGTAGGCAATTTTTACATGTATTTTTTGGGACAGCAAGGGAGTGCAAAGTGTTGGAGATTGAAGGTAGCCGTAGTGGGGATGTGTGGTAGTTATTTGGAGTTGCAAATGCATGAAGAAAAAGGTTGTTATGCCTATATAGTGATTTTTTGTGTGTGAGAGTTTTCCCTAGAGCAATGAGTTGTTGTTTTGAGTTTTCCTATTGCAACTAACATCCCTGGAGTCCCCAACAAGAGAGATTCCTAACTAATCTATGTTGGAGCCCTTGAGGGAAGTGGGAAGGCCTGAGGGATTATGTGCAGTGAAGGGGGATCTCATGACTTGGGTTATGTAGGTTAGGAGGAAGAGAGCTAGAGGATTGGGATAGTTGTAAGAAAAATCAGCTTCTTGCGGGTTTTATTGGGCTGTGAGTGGACAAAAGAGAGACACCCTTTCTTGTGGATTTGTAGCCCCAACTCAGGGATGATTTGTTGCTGATATTTGGAGCAACAAATCTATGATTGGGTGGAACATCCATCCCCTCTAACCGATTGCACATTTGATTAAAAGATAAGTGTTTTATCTCTGTCTATTATTTTTATTTATGGGATTAATATGTTGTGTGGTTACTTTGAGTTTTGATAAATTATATGTTTAATTTGTTGTGCATAAACTCCGTGATTTTAAGTAAATTGATGTTGTTGTGTGAATATTATTTTAGCCGCATTCATATGTTGCTAGATACATGGAAATTTTAGCATGATGCACACATTAATTTGTTGTTATGTGCATTTAAATGGAATTGCATGCAAGGTAATAGATATTTTTTTCTAGTTGCCTGCGTCTTTATCTTATTGTTTGCATCTAATTTAAATGGGTATCAACAAAATTTTATGGGGTTAGTAGTGGGGGACACTACATTCTAAAACCATTCCTAGAAGGGCTATGATTTGCCTCTAGATTTTTTTTTTACCATGTTGCTTTGTCTTACCAACATGCTACATTTTTCTTATAGACTGCAAATTGATTTTACCAAAATAATAACCACTAAGAGTTGATGCCCAAAGGTATATAGTTTTCTTGTTGCAAACAAAACGTTTTCTACCAATAACAATTTCACCCAAATCCTATGCCCATAGTGGCTATGATCTGTTCAAAGAAATGACTATTAATTGGTATAGTGAATACAATTAAGAATGAATTTTATCTCATAAGTATTAGTCAGTAAAAAGCTATCAACTCTGGGGTTTTTCTCGACACGAATGGACTCTAAAAGAAAATGGCATCAAATTCAAACCAAGAATTGCTAATGTAGAGCAATTCTTAGAATGTAGTTATAAGAAGGTCAAATTTGCAATTTAATTATTTGGTCGTTAGGGCTATGGATTACCTTACTCCCTACAAATTCCCTATGGAATCTCGAGTTGGGTGATGATACCCATGAAGTTTGTATTTTGGAACTATTAAAGAAGTTTTTACTGCAAGATTCACTCAAAAATCCATGTACTCTTTGCAAGGTTGAGAGAAGGACTTTGCCCAAAACATTGTACATACAAAGATTTGATGTCTACTATGTGCCTTAAACTATTAATTTGTAGTTAATAAGATTAGTAATCTTTATTTGTTTCTCTTGAGATTAACCAACAAGCACATTTAGCCTCATACAAGTTTAGGACTCGAAATGGGAGTAAAGTAAAGTCATGACAACCATTAGAAAATAATAATTATCTAATATTATTCTTCATTTGCCTCAAACGTAAGAGAGTTAAGGAAAAATTTAAGGTTAGATGTGCCCATGCTATGACACAAATATTCTTCAATAATGGCATTAAGAATATAACTCATAATAGGCTAGCATGCAATTCCAACCCCTCCTTAGTAGTGGCATTACCATGCCAAGGGTAGCAACGATAACTACCTAGTAAATTCATTTTCCCTTCATAAACAAAAATCCATAAACATTAGCAATCAACACACACAGGTGAACACTAAACATTGTGATTGAGTTGGGTTTTGTGATGCAGGAGCACCGTCAGCAAGCATGTATCACGGGACAACTCGGCGTCTGGGAATCATTTCGAAATCTCAAACCCTGGGAGTTATTGCGAATCTTTTGGAGCTGATTGGAAAAACATAAGAAGATCAAACGCTTGGGAGCGGATGATCACAAGTGATCTGGGAGTTTCACTTCGAGTCTTGAATGTAACTGAACCTAGGTAGCAGTTAGAGTTTTTTTCGTTTTTGAGTGGATGATGTAGTCAGGGGGTACCCTAAGGACCCTCTGAAATAAATAGAGGTTTTGTACGCCCAAATGAGCTGCTGCGAGTTAGTAGGAATTTTCTGAGTTTTGAGTTATTGTTTTGATATTAGCTGTAGCCATTTACTTTTGAATGAATATGACAAAGGATAATTGACTCAAATGCATAACACTGTTACTGTTTGTAATTCTCCGTTATTGTGTTTTCATAAATGAATGAATTTCGTTATGAATGGATGAAACTGTGAATGTTAGTATAAGTTTCAATTGTTTCTTTTCTGTTGAGTGAGTGCAAGGTGTGCACATAGAATGCAAGGAGTGCGTGACAAGATCTGTTTCGATTCCGAATTTCAGAAGAGGTAGCATGAAACTTTCCCTTTGCAAGGAGTGCAAAGCGACTGCTGCAAGGTGTGCATAGTCACCCGCAAGAACCAAGTCTTGCGTAAGAATCTGCTGCAAGGAGCGCACATATTTGGAATTCGGCTAAGTGTCGAAGGGGCTCCATAAGAGTCAAAAGAGTGAAAGCTGAAATCCTGACTTGATCATAGCCGTTGATCCAAGGAAATATTTGGGCTATCGATATAGCGACATCGAGATTTTGGATATCGAGAGAACGGAGGTAAGGAGACTCCCAAAGTCACGAAACGGGAACTTGCAAATCGATTTGAGCCATTAGATCATGGGGATTTGTGAGCCGTCGATATGACACTCGCAAATATCAGGAATCGAGGATCGGGAGAACAGAGGTGAACCAACCTCCAAAGCTGCGAAACGCGAAATCATGACTTGATCGTAGCCGTCAATCGAGGGAATATCATGGATCGTATATCTAATCATATCGGATGTTCCCTATACACGAAATCCTGACATTGAGGGAAGATAAGGGAGGGGTTAGTACACACTAGGCTCCTGTCGGGGTCTCGGAGGTCGGGAGAATCGGGGTGATTCACATGCAAAGACCCGATGCGCGAAATCGCGAAACACCTTTTGGGTTAGGCTCGTGGTCACAGCCAGTGGTCGCATGAGAGAAGCTTGCGCCTGGTGCTTGTTCGCATGACGAAGTTTCGTGAAAAGGACATGTGTACATTTCTTGAAGATTCTAGTAGGGAATCGAAGAGCTGCTCCAGCTCGGAGATTGAGAAGATCTAGAGACCAGGAGGTCAACAAACCCTGCTTAGGTAGGGGCACTGYATCAAGTGGTATCAGAGATGAAGTTTTGCTTGMAAAAAACAAGCAAAGGAGATAAAGGAGATGAAAGAACTCGAAGCTATACTTTGTGTGTGAGAGACAGTCAACACAATGCCATCGAGGAGATGAGTGGAAGAACCTTTAGCCAATCAGGCTGTAGAAAGGGAGATGCGGGAATTTCGTGCAATATTGGAGGCGATGGAGGCAACGTAGAGAAGACCACTTGATGCTGGAGACATTAGCGATGCAGAGAGTGAAGAAGTAGAAGTCGAAGAAGCTACATGAGAGAATGTTGCCGAAGAATGCTTGCTAAGAGCAATTGTTATATTGGGAGCTAGAGCCAACATAGAGGTCCCAATGTACGAAGGMAATTTGGATGTTGAAGAGCTGCTGGATTGGGTACGATCCATGGATAAATATTTCGATTATGAAGACGTYGTTGAGGAGAAGAGGGTGAGACATGCTGTCACCAGACTCAAGGGACATGCAACACTGTGGTGGGATGAACTGCAGGCTAAGAGGAGAAGCAAGGGAAAACATAAGATAAAGAATTGGGACATAATGGTAGCSAAGCTGAAGGCAAAATTTGTGCCCAAAGATTACCAGATCAATCTTTTTAGGAAATTGTAGAACTTGAGACATAAGGGTATGACAGTTAAAGAATACATAGAGGATTTCTACAAGATGAACATCAAAACTGGACAAAGAGAGAAGGATGAAGAAAAAGTTGCCAGGTATATAAATGGCCTGAGATATGAAATCCAAGATGAGATCAAAATGATGTCAATAAGGATAGTGGAGGATGCTTATCAGTTTGGACTGAAGGCGGAGGAGAAGTTGGCCATAAAACAAAGCCAATGAAGCATAGGTAGAAGCCTAGTCCCGAACAAAGGCAAGGGAGTTGCCCATGACAAGGCACACAAATCCAAAGATGAGACTGAGAAACCACAGAGTCACTCATAAAGTGGATGAAGTTCCCGAGGAAGACAAGATGGTGGAATAAGTTCTTCCAAAGGAAGAGGAAGAGGCAGAGGAGCAGAAGTGAGATGTTACACTTGTGGAAAGGCATGACATAAGTCTTGGGAATGTCCCAAGAGAAAGAAATAAGGAGAAGGTGAAGCTCACATTTCAGAAGCACAGAGAAGAAATGTTGAAGCAGAAGGAGCAGAGGATGGAACATCCCTGATGTTGAGAAAAGTTCTCTTAAAACTAGAGGCAGAAGTTGAGAAGCTAGTGCAAAGAAACAACCTATTCAGGACAACCTGCAACACTAAAGACAGAGTATGCAAGGTGATAATTGACAGTGGGTGCACTGACAACTTAGTATCCCCAGAGATGGTGGAGGAATTGGAGATGGAGACAAGTGCACATCCGAAGCCATACAAAGTCTCATGGTTGCATAAAGGACACCATGTAACAGTTGCTAAACAATGCTTGGTTGAATTTAAGATAGGAGGATATAGAGATAAAATCCTATGTGATGTAATTCCCATGGATGTATGTCATATTTTGTGGGGAAGACCATGGCAGTTTGACAGGAATGCCATTCATGATGGGAGGAAGAATACATACACCTTGGAGAAGAATGGTAGGACACACATGTTGCTGCCAATAGAGGAGAAGAAAGCGAAAGAGGAAGCCAACTCAAGCATACTTCTCATGAGCGGGAAGGAACTCCTAAGAGAAGTTAAGAAAGGACGGGAGATGTAGTTTGTTGTGGTGAGGAAACCTAGAGTTTTCCTTACAAGTACTTCGATAGATGATTTGCCTGAAGAAATTTGGGAATTGTTGGATAATTTTGCTGATATAGTGGTGGATGAGCTGCCTAACTCATTACCACCCATCAGAAGTATCAACCATCATATTGACTTGATACCAGGAGAAATTCTGCCAAACAAAGCAACGTATAGACTGACACCTCGAGAAAATGAGGAGGTAAAGAACCAAGTCCAGGAATTGTTAGACAAAGGGTTGGTCAGAGAGAGCTTGAGTCCATGCGTGGTGCCAACTGTGTTGATTCCAAAGAAAGATGGAGGATGGAGAAAGTGTACAGACTCAAGATCCATTAACAAGATCACCATCAGGTATAGATTTCCTTTGCCAAGAATGGATGATTTAATGAGCTGTTTAAGTGGAGCAAATTTCTTTTCTAACATAGATTTGAAAAGTGGGTATCACCAGATAAGAACGAGAGAAGGTGATGAATGGAAGCCAACCTTTAAGACAAATGAAGGTTTGTATGAGCAGCTTGTTATGCCATTTGGCTTAACAAATGCCCTGAGTACTTTTATGAGGATGATGAATGAAATACTGAAAGATTTCATTGACAAATTTGTGGTTGTGTATCTGGATGATATACTAATCTTTAGCAGCACTAAAGAGGAGCACTTGAGGCACCTGACATTAGTGATGAGGAGGCTACAACAAGAGAAGTTGTTGATAAATCTGAAGAAGTCCTCTTTTATGAAGACATAACTCATCTACTTGGGTTTTGTGATCTCTTCAAATGAACTGAAGATGGATCCAAAGAAGGTGAAAGAGATCAAAGAATGGTCGTCATGCAAGAGTATGTTTGAGGTAAGAAGATTCCATGGATTAGCAAGTTTCTGTAGGAAGTTCATCAGAGACTTCAGTGGAATTTGTGCACCAATGATGGATACAGTGAAGAAGAAGCACAAGTCTTTTAAGTGGACAAAGGAGGCCGAGAGGAGCTTCAATACGCTAAAGGAGAAAATAACAGAACGACCAATTCTGGTCTTGCCAAATTTTGAAAAGACATTTCAGGTGAGATGCGATGCAAGTGGTGTTGAAATTGGAGCATTTTTGAGCCAAGATAACAGACCCGTTGCCTATTTCAGTGAGAAGTTGAACGAGACTAAGAGACGATACTCCACATATGATAAGGAATTTTATGCCATAATTCAAGCCTTGAAGAAGTGGAGACATTACCTTGTCCCACATGAATTTGTCTTGTATATCGATAACCAAGCTTTACAATTCATAACCAGACAGGAAAAATTGAATCAGAAGCATGCAAAGTGGATTGAGTTCATGCAAAACTTTACCTTTGTCATAAAACATATTGCTGGGAATGCTAACAAAGTTGTTGATGCATTGAGCATGAGATGTTTGATTCTGCAGGAATTTCAAGTGAAGACCTTGGGGTTTGAACACCTTAAGGAAATGTAAAATAATGATCCAGATTTCAAGGAGGCATACGAAGCATGCACGAATCTTGTGCTGAGAGATAGGAGCCAAGGATTGTTGTTCAAGGGAAATCAATTATGCATACCAAAATGTTCAATGAGGGACAACCTTTTGAAGGATAAGCATAGTGGAGGATTGGCTGGACATTTCGGCCATGATAAAACATTCGCACAATTGAACAGTTCATACTATTGGCCAGGTATGAGGATAGAAGTGATGAAATTTGTGAATAGATGTAGAATCTACCAACATGCAAAATGAAAAAGACAGAACATTGGATTATATCAACCATTGCCAATACCAGAAAGGCCTTGAGATGCAATAAGCATGGATTTTGTGTTAGCACTGCCAAGGACGCAAAGAGGATGCGATTCCATATTTGTGGTGGTGGATAGATTTTCAAAGATGGCACACTTTATCCCATGCTAGAAGACTAGTGATGCAACCCATGTTGCAAATCTGTTTTTCAAGGAAGTTGTGAGACTTCACGACCTACCGAGAAGCATCGTCTCGGACAGAGACACAAAATTTGTTGGTCATTTTTGGAGAACACCATGGAAGAAGTTGGAGACAGATCTGTCCTTCAGCTCAACTTATCATCCTGATACAAATGGACATAGTGAGGTGGTAAACATAATTTTGGGAAACTTGTTGAGGAGTCTGGTCACTGAGCATCATAACCAGTGGGATCAAATTTTTCCACAAGAAGAATTTGCATACAACGACTCGCCAAACAGAAGCACTGGAAAGAGCCCATTCCAGATATTGTATGGAATGCAACCCAGGGGAGTATCCGAATTGAGATACTTGGGACAGAGTGAGATCAGAAGCGCTAGAGTAGAAGACTTTTTTGCAGAAATGCAGAAGCTCCATAGCCAGATCAGAGGAAAATTACAAAACTCTAGCGAAGAGTACAAGTGTAGAGTTGATCAACATCGCAAACAACTTCAATTTGAGGTGGGAGATCAGGTTCTGGCACATCTTAGGAAAGAAATGTTCCCTAGGGGAAGTCATAACAAGTTAACAATGAAGAAGATAGGGCCATGTAAGATCTTGAGGAAGTTTGAYGCAAACACATATGAGATTGAGCTACCAGATGATGTGGGCATATCACCCATATTCAACGTTGTAGACCTGTATACTTAATGGAAAGATGACATAGAGGGATCAAAAGATCAATATAATATTTAGTGGGAGAAACAAATGTCTGTAGCAGAAAAACCACAAATGGAGAAGATCATTGATCAGAGAATTGGCAAAAAGACCAGGAGGAAGACCTATTTTGAATATCTGGTCAAGTGGAAGGGACACCCAATAGAAGATGCCAGTTGGGAAAATGAAGCTGATATCCAAAAGCATGGAAAGTCGGTGCAGAAGCTCATGGACAGGAGTCCATGATTTTTTTTCCAGGGGAGTATGATGCAGGAGCATCGTCAGCAAGCACGCATGGTAGGACAACTCGACGCCTAGGAATCATTTCAGAATCTCAAACGCTGGGAGTTACTGCGAGTCTTTTGGAGCTGATTGGAAAAACGAAAGAAGATCAAATGCTTGGGGGCGGATGATCACGAGTGATCTGGGAGTTTCACTCAGTGTCTTGAATGTAACTGAACTTAGGTAGCAGTTTGAGGTTTTTTCATTTTCTGAGTAGATGATGTAGTCGGGGGGAACCCTAAGGACCCTCTGAAATAAATAGAGGTTTTGTACACCCAAATGAGGCTATTGTGAGTTAGTAGGAATTTTCTGAGTTTTGAGTTATTGTTTTGATATTAGCTGTAGCCATTTACTTTTGAATGAATATGACATAGGAGAATTGACTCAAATGCATAGCATTGTTACTATTTGTAATTCTATGTTATTGTGTTTTCATAAATGAATGAATTTCGTTATGAATGGATGAAACTGTGAATGTTAGTATAAGTTTCAATTGTTTCTCTTCTGTTGAGTGAGTGCAAGGTGTGCACATAGAACGCAAAGAGTGCGTGACGGGATCTGTTTCGATTCCGAATTACAGAAGAGATAGCATGAAACTTTCCCTTTGCAAGGAGTGCAAAGCGACTGCTGCAAGGTGTGCACAATCACCTGCTAGAACCAAGTCTTGCGTAAGAATCTGCTGCAAGGAGCGCACATATTTGGAATTCGGCTAAGTGTCAAAGGGACTCCATAAGAGTCAAAGGAGCGAAAGGTGAAATCCCGACTTGATCACAGCCGTTGATCCAAGGAAATATCTGGGTCATCGATCTAGCGCCATTGTGATTTTAGATATTGGGAAAATGGAGGTAAGGAGATTCCCAAAGTCGCGAAACGCGAAATTGCAAATCGATTTGAGTCGTTAGATCATGGGGAGTTGTGACCTGTTGATCCGACACTCACAAATATCGAGAATCGGGGATCGAGAGAACATAGGTGAACCAACCTCCAAAGCCACGAAACGTGAAATCGTGACTTGATCGCAGTCGTCGATCGAGGGAAGATCGTGGACCGTAGATCTAATCATATCAGGAGTTCCCGATACGTGAAATCCCGACGCACTTGAGAGTTGAGCCCCAGGTCTTGGCTAGAGGTCACATTCATGGAGGATAAGGGAGGGGTTAGTACATGCTAGGCTCCTATCGGGGTCTCGGAGGTCGGGAGAATCTAGGTGATTCACATGCAAAGACCCGACGCACGAAATCACGAAATGCCTTTTGGGTTAGGCTCATGGTCATAGCCAGTGGTCGCGTGAGAAAATCTTGCACCTGGTGCTTGTTCGCATGACGGAGTTTCATGAAAAGGACTTGTGGACATTTCTTGAAGATTCCAACAGGGAATCAAAGAGCTGCTCCAGCTCGGGGATTAAGAAGATCCAGAGACCGGGAGGTCAGAAGACCTTGTTGAGGTAGGGGCACTGCATCATTTTGTGCACTTGCCTTGCATTTCATTAAAGAATGCCAAGGCTTCATGGGAGTGGCCATTTTTTTCATAACCATAGATCTTCTTACCCTGTTCTATAGCCAATAAATTAGCACACAGAAGGAGAACTCTATCATGGTGATGGATTTTATGCCCTCGACTTGAATTTCATTGAAGCAACATAGAAAGAACTTTTGCAACCTTTGTAGAATGTGTCCTTGAGTTGATCATACATCTTATTATACTCACATCTTTGAGCTAGTTCAAAATATATGAAAGACCTTTTATTTATTATATATACAAGAAAGGGAAAGAGGACGCGAGGTATACAAAATGTATACTTTCAATTAATATGCTTTAAACTAAGCATATTTCCTGCCAACAAATGATATAAATCCACAATTTGTCCCTACTCAAGTTGGATATGAAGTGACAAGCATGACACATCACTATTAAATGTTGTTTCAACTTGAGAAACAACTACAATTACTATATGAGGCTTTACGTGTACATGATCTCCAAGTTTGTATGTTTGCAACACATAACTTGGAGTTAAAAGCATGCATCAAACCATTGTTAGGAACTGTAACAATAAACATGCTACTATTACAACTTGTTGGGTTGTTGGGAATTAAAAATGGAGATAAAGTCTTCAAAATTATATTAGTGGCAAAAAAATATGCATACAAAGCCAATAAATCAATACACACAGGAAAACCACCAGACATAGTGATTAAGTAGGGTTTGATGCCCTTGACTTGAATTTAATCAAAGAACCCAATGCTTCATGGGGGGGTGGGGCATTCTTATTTCAAGACATGACTAAAGAAAAACTATTCAATAGAGTTGGAAGAGTTAGCACCAACATGTTAGCTTTCCGGGTTACTTCAAAAGTGTTTACACCATGTTTAGAGGTGCTTCATGAGTTTTAGGGTACATCATAAATGATCAATCCCTGGATGGTTTGTGAAAGAATTACAGATGGGAGATGGTCCATGATGGATTTGCACATTCAAGATGGCTTATTCAATGGTTGCTTGACCACAATTGGTTGATTACTTGCTATTCTTCCCTAGGGCATTGAAGATCTCTTAACAACTTTGGTGATGTTATACATGACGACCACATAGACATGGTTATTTACTTAGAGAATGCCCCACTTTTGAGGAAATGCATTTGCATCCTAGAGGAGGGAATTGGGCCCTAGATAACACAAGGCATCTTGGATTCTTTCGTGGAGGCTTGGATTTGGCTTTAGGATGTCTGGGTTGGACAATGCTCGTGCACAAGGAGTGGATCTAGTGGAGTACATGGATTAGGAGGATTGATAGAGACTTTGAGGCTTGCAGGATGAGCTTCAAACACACCTCATGGAGTGCCCTTGCATTTGGAGCCTTGATTATGGATGGAATCACCTTTGAGCTTGACATTTGTACCCTTGGAGTGTAGTGCTCCACATGTGTGAGCCCACATACGCTATTATAGGTTGCTTGTAAGAGCATTGGTCCACATATGTATTATTGGTCTTCCTTACCTCTCATATATATAAAGGAATGAGTGAGTCATTCACTCATAAATTCTTATCACTGTTGTGTTAGATATGTGATCAAGAGGAGCACGCCACTTCTCTCCTCTCTCTTGGATATTCTTATGTACTTGATCTCTGTCTCTCTCTCTCTGATTCACCAGGGTTTCTTGAGCTTGTTGAAGCATCTTGAAGACTAGGGTCAAGGTTTCATCCCTTGGAGATTTGAAGATTGTGGTTTTGAGATGAAACCCTAGGTTGTACCACTTGAAGTGAATAAGAAGAGGATGTT
>SNQJ01S0005483.1:212719-263077 GCA_010110895.2 Picea sitchensis | reverse complement strand
AGTTGTGTACTACTATGGAAAGATACCTCCCTAGCTAAGAGGGAGTGTTGATGTTTCAACATCGGGCATAACTTCTCCTATATTGGGCTGCAGACCAAGGGAGATAGGATACATTTATCACAAAGGTGCACTTGTGGTAAATGAGCCTAGACGTAGTCCTTCCTTGATCATGACAAGGAATACTATGGACTTGAGGTGCTTGAAGTGCTTTCCACGTGTCAGTCAACATCAAGCCGACATTCACTCATAGGTGTGTGCCTGTGGTGAAAGATCTTAGTTTGGTATTTGTCCTAGTCATGGTGATTTGAAAAGGAATGATAAAGACTCAAGATGCTATGCTATTACATGTAGACCCAAGTGAGCCTAATCTTAGAGAGATTTAATTGGCTCAGAGGGAGAGCCGTGGAAGGAGTTTCTCCTCAGTTGAGGTGGGAGAGAGATGTATCCCAAGACTGACAGACAAGTGTCATGAGTCTAGGGTGAAGTTTGTATACTTCAAAGGCAAGAGTGGCATGTTTCAAAATGTCTCCCTCATTGAGAGGGAGTGTTGATGTTTATACAACATCGGGAAGACATTCTCTAAAGATAATAATTAATAATACAATTATTATTGATTATTAAATATAGTATATTATACATAAATGATAATAATAAATAGTTATTGATTATTCAAGGGACGCATCCGTTCATGGATTGTCACCTTATGTTCCCTATATATGTAACACTCATTATTGTAATAATATATATATATATATATATATCTCATATCTCATATGAATAAAAAATAATAGAGGAAATGTCTTGCCTTGGAGTACATGATTGTGTGATGCATACTTGTTGGATCTCCTTGGTGTGAGGTAAGGTTTTGGAGTGCTAGAAGATTGTACTAGCCTCGCAATAAGACTATGGTATGCACATGAACTTCATCTTTATGCATATCAATGGATTTTCTAGCTGTCCAATACTAATGTAAATTACAAATTTGATTTTCTTCCATCTATGTATTTCATGGTTTGTAATTTCTAGCTCCATATATCTTGTTGATTTGACATAAGTTAAGGGTGAATATGTTGTTAAGTGATTTAACCTTATAATTGAAGAATATAAGGGTAGATTTACTATTGTTTTACAACTATCATAAGTGGTTTTTCAGGTCTGTTATATGCATGATAAGATTGCTTTAGAGGGATGAAACGTATTGGAACACATTGGTATATTTTCTCTTAAATTTGTTAGTGGATTGGGGTTATCAAGAGTTGAAAAATAGTTCCTTGTTCTATTTTTTTGTTCATATTTCATAACTACCCGAAGGCTGAAAATTCACAAGGTTAAGATCTGGGAAACCTCTAGTTAAGAGGTGGCATTTATAAAATTTTCGGATAACATAATTTTTTACATGGTATCAGAGATTTTGTGGCTGAGATCACTCTAGGTGGAAGAAGGAGCTTGTATTTCAGCTAAATATTTCATGGGAGAGGTTGTTGACATTGTTTGAGGTCATTGGGTGCACTTGATCCAAGAAATAGGTTTGTCTACTTCATATACTATTGATTTGTGCACTTGAGACACGTTTAGGATGTTTAAGGTGACTCTTGATCTTAGAGCGTGTGATGGGTCATGTGGAGCTTCAAATTTTGTTTCTTGGAAGCTTACAATACAACTACTTATGAAGGAAGCCAATCTCTGAGAGCATGTATTGAAAGAGATTCTATAAACTATTGATCCAACATAGTTGGTCGCTCATTGGAAGAAGGAAACCAAAGTGAAGAGAATCATTCTTGATTTTGTAAAGGATCATTTCATCTCTCACATTATAGATAAGAAGACAGGTAAGAAATTGTTTGAAGCTTTATTTGAGTTATTTCAAAACTCTTGTGTTTCTCAACAAATGCTCTTGCGAAACCAACTTTCATCTATTAACATGAGCAAGAAAGATATTATGGTGAGCTACTTGATCAAGATTACTTAGTTGAAAGACTAGTTGGTTGCCATTGGAACAACAACGAAGGATCAAGATTTGGTGTCTATTGCCTTAAAAGGACTTGATCCTTCTTGGATGCCTTTTGTTGAGGGTGTTTTTTCTTGAGATATCTTGCCAATATTTCAAAAACTTTGGGTCAATCTTGTGCAGGAAGAAATTATATTATAGTCTTATTCATAGCAACAAAGGGAAGTAGATGTTATTGGTCTCGTCGAGAAGACGAAGAAGGGTAGCAAGAAAGGGTACAAGAAGAAGGAAGGTACATATACAAGAAAGAAGGACTTGAGTAAGGCAATGTGTTTCCAATGTCATGAGATGGGAGATTGTGCCAACCAGTGTCCAATGAAGAAGAGGAAAAAGGGTATGAAATATGTTGTATCTGGAATTGTAAAAAGTGTAGAGGAGAATCCCTATTAGTTTGAAACTACCTTTTGCATGGCTTCTTATTTGTCTTATAACATGATGTCTAGTTGTGGATGGTATGTGGACATTGGAGCTTCAAGACATATGGCATATGACAAGTATTTATGTAGCGAGATTTAGGAGGAATAAAGAGGCATGGATGTGGAGCTTGGTGATGCTGCTGCTTGTCATGTGAGAGAAGTAGGCTCCATTTATTTCCAAAAGCATTTAGGTGTTGTTCTTGAGTTGGATAATGTTCTATTTTGATGGATCAGAATGACCATAGTTTTGTAAGTAGACTGTCGACGTTTCGGATCCAAATCAGGATCCATCTTCAGGACAATGAGCCTGAGACGTTTCAGATCCAAATCAGGATCCATCTTCAGGACAATGAGCCTGAGACGTTTTGGATCCAAATCAGGATCCATCTTCAGGACAATGAGCCCGAGTTTAGATGATGAGAAGAATTGGTTTTAATTACTGGAGTTTGGCGAGAAATTTAGGTGTCGGCTAGGTTGTTTGGTAAAAATATTCTGTTTTATTTATTTTTATTATTTATTTAGTGTGATTTAGTTAATTAGGGTTTTGTTTCAATTTGCTTTGAGATTATTTTAATTTATTTAATTCAATGTTTGCTAATTTTTGTTTTAATCGGCTATTTTAGGTATTTGAGTAGATTATTTAGTTATTTTAGGGGTTTGCTTATTATTGTTATTTAGGGTTTAAAGTTTCTTAAAAAGTTTTTTAATAATTTTTGAGGTTTAAAACATATTAAAATCAATTAAGTTTATAAAAATGTAGGTATTCTGTTCCTAAGCCTTTTAATATTATTTAATGAGATTGTTTTATTTTTAAAATGTTTTATATTCGAGAGTATATAGGCGGGTTTAGAATTTTTTTGTTTTAATGAATTAATCTTAAATTTTTTTGAGATAGTTTTTAACAATTATTGTTACTGTTTATTGTGAATCAGAGGGAGCCAGTTTTCGCTTAGTTCTAACCCACTATCTCTGTTCAGGTTGCTAGGATGTTTACGGATTTCAATGGCTTCTCTAACACACCGTTTAAAGTGGTGATTTTCTTTAGCGAGGATTTTGGTGTTTTCTAGGCGGACATGGTGTCTTGTTTTAAGGGAGTGTTCGGCTAGGGCARAGGTGCAGATGCATTCATTCTTAATGTCAGCTCCATGTTCTTTTATCCTAGTCTGGAAGGAGCGACCCGTTTCACCGATGTAACATTTTCCGCATGAGCACTCTATTTTGTAGATTCCTTTACTTTTGTSAGGGTCGATTTTGTCTTTTACGGATCTCATATTATGTTTGATTGTTTTGAGTGGTTTGAAGGAGGTCTTAATCTCTTTTTTGCTGAGGATTTTTGCAATCTTATCGATCACTCCTTGGATGTAAGGGAGGTAGGCATCTCTGTTAGGGTTCTGGTCTTTTGGGATGGTGGGCTTATCGTGTGTTTTTTCGAGGGTTCTGTTTATTGCATTCTTAATGTCTTTGTGTTTATAACCTATGTTCTTGAAAGTCTTGGTAAGGTGATCTGTTTCTTTTTCTAAGTTTGCTTCATCGAAGATTCTTACGGCTCTAGTGGCTAAGGTTTTTAGGATACCTAGTTTCTGGTTGGGATGGTGATGGGAGTTTGCGTGGAGATAGTTCTCAGTGTGGGTCTTTTTTCTATAAACTGCATGTTCTAGATCCCCATTGTTTTTCCTCTTGATAAGAACGTCTAGAAAGGGGATGCTATCATTCTCTTTGAGTTCCATTGTGAACTTTATTTCTTTGGATATGTTGTTAAGGTGTTGAAAGAAATTTTTTAATTCTTCTTTACCGTGGGGCCAAAGAACATTGGTGTCATCAACAAATCTTTTCCATCTTAAAGGTTTCAGGGGAAAGGAGTCCAAGGCTTTCTTTTCAAAATTTTCCATAAAAAGGTTGGCAACAATGGGGGACAATGGAGAGCCCATTGCTACGCCGCTGGTTTGTTCATAGAATTCTCCTTGATAACTAAAGAAAGTGGAGCGTAAGCAGATCTCGTCTAGGTTAGTTGTTTTTGGGTCAGTGACTTCTTTGATAATTTGGATAGCTTTATCTAAAGGTATTCTAGTGAAAAGGGAGACTACGTCAAAACTTATGAGGGTGTCTTGAGGCCTTATTTTTTCATTTTTAATGATTTTAATAAAGTCATTGGAGTCTTTAATGAAAGAGTCAGTGTCGCCTACCAGGGGGCTAAGGATCTTGGCAACGTGTTTAGCTAGTTCATAGGTTGGTGAGCCTATGGTATTCACTATGGGTCTAAGAGGGATATCTTCTTTGTGAATCTTCGGTAGACCGTAGATTCTGGGGGTGATTTCATTGTTTGGGGTTAAACGTTTCTTAGTTCTTTCGTCTTGGCTGGAGTTGTTGATGGCATTCTTTACTTGTTTTATAATTTTCTTAATAGGGTTGCAATTTAGTTTTCTATAGCTGCCACTCTGAGAAAGGTGTTCATTCATTTTCTTATTATAATCATTAAGGTTCACAAGGACGGTGGCACCACCTTTGTTTGCTCTAAGGATAACCAAATTGTCATCGTTTCTTAAGTCTTTTAAGGCTGCGCGTTCTTCTTTACTCAGTTTGCTTTTTGGGGGTTTCGCTTTGCGCAGAATCACCGAATAGTCTTGGCATATTATCTCTTTGTCTTCATCGACGAGGTGTTGTATGCTGTCTTCTACGCAACAAATGATATTATCGATGGGTATGGAAGTGGAAGTTGGGGAGACGACGAAGTTAAGTCCTTTCTCTAAAACGCTCAGTTCGACTTTGTTTAACACGCGCGTAGATAGGGTAACTACCGTTTTGATGCTGGTATTTTTGTTGTTGTTTTCTTTATTAAGTAACCTTTGTAGTTTGGATGCGTGCCTATTATGAGATTCTACGTAACTTTTTTCAGCTTTCATGGCTGCAATTGCGTCCGCTTTTTTCCATAGTTCGGGCGCCACCGTTTGTGCTAGTTTCAGGTGAGATCTGAGCACATTTTTGGATAGGTATTCCAGATTACACCTGTTCTTTTTGATTTCGCCTTTAACGATGGATAACCCTAGCCTGGAGAACGCTGCATTATTCCATTTCTTTCTGGTTCTGTGTTGAATTTGCGCGAATTTGGGGAGCACGTTATTATCTCTACATTTTTTAAGAAATTCCAGATCTGTCACTCTTCTCTTTATCTTCACTCGGAGTTTTTCTAAACCGCGAAATTCGTCCAGAGTCTCCCTACCGTACAGGGAAGTAATCTGATTAAAAATATTTCTGTGGTTGGGGTTTTTTTTTATGGATCGGAATGACCACAACTTTGTCAGTAGACTGTCATTCCGATCCATCAAAAAAACCCCAACCACAGAAATATCTTTAATCAATGTTCTATTTGTCTTGGCTTGAAGAAGGATCTCATTTCAATTTCTTGTATGATGGATGTATAGTGGAGAGTTTCTTTGGAGGGACAACAATGCACCATCAATGATTGTAGTCTAGCTAGTCCAAGGACTTTGAATTTTGGCTAGAGGGCTGAGAGAAGGTGGCCTTTGCAGATTACTCGCTAATCAAACATGTGTATATTCTTGTGAGAGGTTGGATGAGTTTTCTAGTTTCAAGGAGGCTTGAGAGGATGTAGGAGCACCCAAATATTTAGTGAGGGGGTGAGTATATCTTCAAGGAGATATGCTAGTCATGTTGCATTAGTTTCTTCCATTCGTGAACCTTCCAATTGTCTTGAGGAGGATAGGTGTGATACCTAGATGGAGGATGATGGTGGAATTGATTCCAAGTTTTCAATTGATGGGAGTGTTGTAGAGTATAGGGGCAGGCTTGTTGGATTCTATAACATAGAGGGAGTTGAGCATGATGTTACTCTTGATTTAGGATTGTCTTGGGATCAGGGGGTTGACCTAATTCAGGTTGTTTTAGAGTTTAGAGATTTTTGGGGTGCATGAGAGGGATTCTCATGTTCACATGTTGTTGGTATCTCCGCATGGGTTGTTACCTTTACCACGAGCTTGGTATTTCAATATGAAGGAGTTGACTTGTGCATATTTCTATCTTTGTGACTTTAATATATGTGATCCACTTGTCATGATCTTGTATGGAGATATGATTATATTTGTAGGATGTCTCAGATAACTTGTGATGCAATGTTTATTTATTTCTACTCATGATGTTGACATGAGGGATGATGGAGTTTGGAAGATTGATTATGTTCTAGGGTTATGTTCCTTCATATCCATAGGTGGTCAATATCCTTTGGAGGATTATGATGTTGTGATAGCATGGGTGATAGTTCATTTTTCAGGAAAAAATGGTTGATTTTAGAACTACAACAAGTACAAATTTGCAGAAGCAAGATTTGGTGGAGTTGCAAAGGGAGCCAACAATGTTGGTGAAAACACTTTCCTCGTAAAGAGGAGGTGTTAGCTTTCTAGGTGACTCTGAAAGTGTGTACACCATGTTTAGGGGTGCTTCATGATATTTGAGGTACATGGTGTTTGATTAGCCTCTGGATGGTCCATGATGGATTTGTACATGGAAGATGATCCGTGGTGGATTTGCACATTGGAGGTGTCTTACTCAGTGGTAACTTGACCTTAGTTGCATGCTTGATTGATATTATCCCCTAGGGCATTAGAGATCTCTCGATAGCTTTGGTGACATTCTACAAGATGGGCACATGAAGATGGTTACTTGCTTGGAGAATGCTCCACTTAGGAGGAGAAGTGTTTTGCATTCTAGAGGAGAGCATTGGGCCCTAGAAAACACATGGTAGTTTGGAGGCTTGAATGGAGGCTTGGAGTTGGCTCAAAGATGCATAGGTTGTGACAATGATCATGCAGGACGAGTGGAATCAGAAAACTACATGGCTTATGAGGATTGATGGAGACTTTGAAGGCTTGTAAGAGGAGCAATGAACACACCTTGTGTATCACCCTTGCATTTGGATCCTTACTTATGCATGAAATCACCTTGGAGCTTAACACGCATACCCTTGAGTGTATCACTCCACATGTGTGAACCTACATGTGTTATTGTATGTTTCTTGTAAGGGCATTGGCCCACATACCCTTAACTCTCATATTTATACAGGAAGGAGAGAGTCCCTCACTCATTCATTCTTATCACTTTTGAGTTAGAGATGTGATCAAGAGGAGCGCACCACTTATCCTCTCTCTCTATGATCTTCTTATTCACTCTCTCTCTCTCCCTCAGATTTTTTTGAGTAAGCAACAACTTTTCCATACCATTTATTTCTTTTTCATTTGAAGAAGGAAAAAAAGGATTGGGGCCCTCATTATTTTTAGACTTTTGAGCCTCCATAGACTTGTCTTTGAGTTGATCACATAACTTAGAAGAATTTACATGCAACGATTCTTTGAGACTCTTCATATATCTCATCAAGCCTAAGAAGTTGCTTTTGATCTTTTGTTCTAACCCTTTTTGAGCAAATTTGCCTTGTCACAACCTTTGAAAATTTGTGAAATCTTGCTTTATCACATCACACAAAAACTCTTCCAGGTGTGATATGATGCATAAAAATTACTTTGGTGTTATATATTGCATCCCATGAAAGTTTGCTTCTCTGCGATATGGAAAGACTTACAAAATTTTGGGAAAATTTGACATTTTGTAGCTTTGAAAGTTTTCATATTTCATGATGTATCGTGGCCTTTATACTTTTATCAGGCCTGATATGTCACAACGTTTGAAAAATTCCAAGGTCATGATACATCACAGGGAAAGTGTTTTTCATCACGACATATCATGCCTCTCAGAGTTTTTGATCCTTAAGACACACCACACCTAAAAGTATTTTCCCTTGAGACACACCACAACTCACCAAACTTTGGAACCTCACTAAAACTTCTTTTATCACCCAATATAAAATTCTATTGTCATGATAAGTTCCATTTGTTGCATGCCAAGAAACTTTCTCAAGGCATGATATTTTGCGAGCTCATCAAATTTCTTGAAATCACATTGTCGATCCTCTATTGCACCTAAATTTTTTTTGGCACATGTGACAAGACTGATTTGACCCTTTAAAAAGTTTGAAAATGGTGGCAAAAACATCACATTTTATTTATAAAAGAAATATTGGACCATTTTCTTTGACACTTCACTTTCTCCTCGAGCACATCGATACCGAGGAAGATCTCGAAGCACATGAAAGTTCCCAAGGCTGTCACGATCTACTAAAGTTGTACAAATCTCTCTCAAGATGCCATTTGCCATTTTCCAAGTAAGCAACTTATCCCATCTTACGCATCTTATCCCATCTTACACAAACTAGATTCTTTTTTTTTGTTTCTCATGACCTCCCAATGACTAAGAATGGATCTACCACTCCTTCCACTATTTCTCTCCTTCCACTTTGCCACTAAACCCATCAAGATGACAGAATAAAAATTAAAAGAGATGATTCCTTCCTTTCTAGTGGTCGATAACCTTGTAAAATTGTTAGATTCCATTAAACCAAGTGTGACCATAACCTTAGCATCTAATTTATTCTTATCATCCAACCAATCAATAGACTTCATGGTTTCTAGCAAGGGTAATGTGGTAATTTCCCCGTTCCACCAGAGGCATCTTTCATTATTTTCCCATGAACTCGAAATTCATCCAATAATTAAGGGAATCCTTGAACCTTTTGAACATACAACCCACATGGCCTCAAATGTAGTAAATGAGTCCATCTCATATGTTTGCAAGGTCATTCTTTCGATGGAATATATACATAAAATAATATTTTCTTCGAACCCTTCACACTTTTAATCGATTTCTATTTAGGAAGAAATGAATCCTGTGAAGCATTTATGGATATTTCACCTCATTATCTCAAAAGAAAATACTTTAACGAGAAATAAATGGGGAAGGGATTCCCATAACATAATAATTTGCCAAAAAATTCTAAGAATCCCTATACGACCTAGCTCGTGATCAATCTCCTACAAAGGGTAATTTTTCCCTTCTTTGGCTTGCCAAAACCAATGCGAACTCTCCTACGTGTGAAAACATGGCATATACAAATTCACCTAAGTATAGGATTTTTCATGCACCCATTTCCTCATCTTTAGACTTACCAAGTTTGCAAAGGAAGAAGTTGAAATGGCCATCACTCTAATAGAGTTTTCCTCTGAAAACACCTGACGCTAAAGATAAGAGACCCTCCAACCCCTCATGTCTCTATTTTTCTTCCACACATAGGAAATTCAATTTTTGTTTGTATAACTAACACCACTAATGTTTTTTCTTGTTGAAATGGATGAGTTCCAGGATTTCAATATGGCTTCCCAGAGAGTTATGAAGCAAAAAGAGCAAGTAATCAAGTTGTGCCGAAATTGTGAAAAAGCCAAACTAGAGACAAATTTTGACATTCCAAGACTTAATTATGTCAATACAAAATGTGGTATGAGCTAGGGACGATATTCATATGGGGAGACCTATACCATATGTTTAAGGAGGAAACATTTCTCGAGATTCTACTTCTCCTTGGAGACACGA
Organism: Picea sitchensis; assembly: GCA_010110895.2. Lineage (NCBI taxonomy): Eukaryota > Viridiplantae > Streptophyta > Pinopsida > Pinales > Pinaceae > Picea > Picea sitchensis. Next base: position 253,165 of record SNQJ01S0005483.1, on the reverse strand, counting down.
ACCTCAATGTAGGTGCCTACCAATTCACTAAGTATTCATAGCATCACAAAGTGGTTTCCCATCCTATTATTCTCCCTTGCATAGAGTTCATCACTTGTCTTATCAATTGGGTAGACATTGATGACGGGTTGATCAACAAAACTAATTGAAATTCCATTGACTCATTTCAAACATCAGCCTTAGATATCTATTACAAATTCCCATTTAGCAAAGGTTGAACTTCACGATGAATGGATGCTGCAATTTCCTCTAAATAAGAAAGATATTATGAAGAGATGGTGGGAGAATGGTAAATCCTTCAAGGTAAGAAGAAAATAGACATACCCCACCAGCTTGCTAAGGACCCCCTACAAGATCTTGGTGGCACTTATTAGTAGATTTTTTTGCGAAGAAGATGCCACTCAATTTAGAGAGTCACAATTTCCCATGTTTTACGCAGTTACTAAGATGTGCACTATCTTCAATTGGGGAGATATCCTATATGTTGCTATGGTCTAGGCCATCTCAAAGGCCAAGCACACAACTCTAGTAATGCATCCATCCTTTTACATGTCTTCATACCTGCTTCATATCACTTGCTTAGTCAATTACTTTGTCATAATGGGATGTTCATGGTCGTGATCAAGTGATCCACCCATCCATATCTACTATCAAAATTTACAAGAACACATGTATGAGATACACTATACTCATATATGCAAGTAGGTCATAGCTCCTTTGTACTTTATACCAATTCCTTTTCATTACACAGGTGAGATGTATGCCAAAGAAATCTATGCAAGCTATAAGAGAGGTGGGTGATTGGTATGTCACTGAAAAATGAATGTACATTAAAGTTTTCAGAGTTGTTAAGGCTCCTCACGTACTTCTAGATTTATCCTAGACAAGTTGGCGTTTTAAGAGACATTGTATCAAGATTTTGTACATGGAGTTGGAGAAGCTCTAGCTCGCGACAAGAAATATCCTTGGCCTCCACTACATTTTTACGTAAAATCTTACAACTTCAAGGACATCAAAGAAGTAGTAGCGGTATCAAAAACTCTGGCCACCTTCCATTATGGGGAAGATATATTTAGACGACATGACCCTCTAGATTTTTTCATCCAACACTATAGGGCTTGCAAACATAGGTGGTCATATCAAAGTGAAGTGTGGCACAAGGATGCATTATACATAAGAGTTGTGTCATTGGATGAAGTCAATTTTAGAATGGCAGTGGTCCGAGAGCTAGGAAAGAATGATTAGAAAGGGAGTGAGCACATAAAGAGAGACTAGAAAAGGAGGTAACATCTAAAACAACAAAATAGAAAGAAAGTCTCTTGAAATAAGTTGACGCAGTAATGCTTCATAAATAAGAGGAGGAAAGAAAAATATAAGAAGAGGAGGATAGGAAAAAGGAAAGAAGAAATAGAGAGATTGAGAAAAGAATAAGATAATAAAAAGGAGGAAGAGGTGGGAAGCATAGATCCCATGGACACTGGTCCTTTCGAGACCTTGTTTTTCACACCAAGGGTTGTGATGAACGAATGTCACTTTCCATTAGGAGAGATAGGATTGGGTGCATTTAACCCTTCCAAACTAGACAAGGTAGAAGTATTAGATTCATATATTTTTGACAAAGTAAGTGGAAAGATTGTAAAGCAGTCACACAATAAGCTAAAGCTATTGAAAGTCCCATAAATCATGGTCATGACTGAGACCCCTCTAATGGATGACACTACGAGAAACCCCATCACCATAGCATCAACATGGATTACATTCTTGAAGGTCACAGGATTGAACGTTAGAAACATGGCCCAAGAAATTGAAAACCACAAGCTGAGGATCCAAGCATTGGAACAAGAGGTGACTCATTACACAAATGACATGAACAATCTTGAAGAATTTAAAGCATGTACCTTTGAGTTATAGGATGATTTTGGCATGACCCAAAAGAAAATGTATGCGAGCCTCAAGGAGTTCCAGGACACGTCCATACAATTTCTTACATTTTTGGACAAGGTCAAAGATAAGAAAGTGTTGCTTTATGGAGTCCAACTTGCCATTAAAAAGCTAAATAAATAACAAGTAGAAGAAAAGAACACATAAGAATATCTACCAAGGACGATTAAAAAAGAAAACCAATTGAATTATCCAACCTTATCAAGTTTCCAAACAACCAACACGACACCAAAGAAGGACATTTCCACTTCAATCAACCATTGTAAACACATGTACTTGCCTGTTGAAAAAGTTGTTGAATATTTCCATCTAGCACTGCTAGGGGATACAGGTGCACCTAGACCCATAACAAAAGTCTCAAAATAATTGGAGAACAAAATCAATAACAAAGGAAGTGTGATTGAGACGATTCCCAAAATCACTAAGGAAATATCAAAATAACATATTGCTTGCCCCTCCAAATAAATAAATTGGATTAAATCCCCTTTTAACACATTGAAGAGAGAAATTGGCCCCATGTATAAATAATAGCGTCATATGAAATCTCTCTTGAACTATTAATATTTAGGCGAGTTCTAGGTATATCTTCCAAAAATGAAGTTTGGTCGGGCTATATTCAAAATAAAGAGCAAGGCTGATTATAATCATTTGTAAATTGTATTTCATATAGTTTCTAGGAAAAGGACAAAAAGAGGAAGTTGAAAGGTTGTAATTGCCAAAAGGGGAGACAATAAGTCCCAAGAAGCGGTTAAATCCTAAATGTTTTATTAGCCCATAAATACATAGTAACAAGGGCTCTCAATTTTTGTAATTTTGAGAATTTATTTGAAAATATAATGAGTAGAAGCCCTTAGGGCCATTTTTTGAAGAGTAATGTCGTTGTGATGTGTTTATTGTGAGTTGGTTCTAGTATTTATGCTACCATTAATACCACTGTAAGACTATAATGTTCAAATGTTGACTATTTTGCATTAAGTTTACAACTCTTACTTTAATATTGCTCATCTGATATTTATTGCTTTGAGATGGTAGATAAAAGGTTGTAAAGAGTGGTGTTGTAACATACTATTTTCTTTACGCTTACTATTTATGCTTATCTATTCTTACTTTTCCTTTACAACTTTATGTTTCTAAAATATTTGTAGGAATCTATAACTAAGTTTTGCCTACTTGTGAAGTTTGTTTATAGCTATGATAGGTTAGATTAATTTGCATATTGCACATCAAATAACAACATATTGCATACTACATTATGAATTTAATGACCATACCCCCTCATTTTAAGTAATGGATGTTGGGCAAGAATCAAGATGGGTCTCTTATTTCAAATGATACGAGGTTTAATTAGGACTTCACATCAGGGAGTACCCTTGTTTGTTGAAGGGTATTTTGCACGTGTTAACATAAATTGGCATTAGAAGGAGGGTTTGAGTTGTATGGCTAAAATACCCATTCTTCATGCAGTCATACTTCTGAAACTTCAACCCGTGAAAGTTATCCCAATCATTTCTAGACCAGAGGTGACAATACTAAACTCGATACTATATTCGAAGACACCTCTCATGTTTTAAAAAATCCCTAATCATCTCCTAAGCACCTATACATTGTTCCCAACCTTGAAGTCTACACTTTACATAATCTTACTTAAGCATTCACTCAGAAAATTGGACAGTTACTTGTAACACCTCAGCTACCAAGACGACATCGAGCCCATATAATTTGTTTCCAAACTGAACAAGACATGATGGTTGATTTAGTTAAATATTTGTTAGAAATTTCTTTATAGTAAATCCCTGAACCTTTGGATCAAATTCCACCATCTCCCCCATCTTCACCGTGTTGTTCACATTCTCCCCCCGTCAAGCCTAAAATGAGTAGGCAAGCTCACAATATCTTGAACCAATTGATAGCTTACCAAATAGATAGTAGCCAACCTCACATACCTGCTTGGATGTGCCAAGGCACCCACAACTTGAGAGGGAAATTACATGATTTTTCTAAACACCCTGAGTGGATCTTGCCAAAGTTTGACTTGGACAAATAATGTGTTTCCAAAAGTCACATAAAGAACTTCTACCTTGTTGTAAGGTTGATGAATGCTAAACATGAGGACGTGGTTTGTAGATTATTCCCTTACACTTTTGAAAATAAGGCATCCACATTGTATTATAGCTTACCAACAAGCTCCATTACAAGCTCAGATGATTTTGAGAAGGAATTTATCAACAAATTTGGTGGGGAGAAGACTCCGACTACCCTATTGAAAGAATTGATAGGCATTAAAATGGAGAAGAAATAAAGAATTAAAGATTTCAACCAACACTTCATCACTATTCTTAATAAATTCATTGTTAATGCCCAACCAGTCGAAGGAGTGGAGGTAGAGTACTATGCATTTACCTTACATTCATCTATTTTGATGTTCATCAAAAGGACAAGTAAAACAACTATGATAAAGAATTTCACGAAAGCCAATAAGGTGGAGAAGGGGATGCTCACCTTAATAGGGAACCTAGGAGGAGAAGATAATAAAACCTTGGTTGTAGGAAAGAAACCTTTGTTATTAACAAAGATTGTAGAGAAATAACCCACCAACCTGGAAGGTGTACTTAAATTGGTCAAAAAGCTGTCTAATGAAGTAGTTGATTGAAAAAAGAATTATGTGGAAGGAACATCTAACTATGGAACATTTAGAACTTTTCAGAGAAGAGTCAACATCCCATCGAAGCTCCCTAAACCTTCAAATATGAATCTAAATCTAGAGGAGTTGGAGACAATAATTTTTTTGTACCTACCACCAAGCCAACTACCATGGAAAGACCATCCCTCAGTGGATTAACTCCATGACTCCAATCATAAATCAACTTCTTTCTCAACAATCACTTTATGATAGAACAACTCAAGAAGATGAGGTTGAGGAAACTATTGAGCAAGGGGACACAGTTGGAAAAGCAAACATGTTCCTTTGGGACTAGGCAGTAGATTCTGATAACGATTTAGTAGGAGAAGTCTCGATAGGACAACTACAAGCCCCCAATCTGCCCCAAAGAATTACAATTTAAGGAGTAAGGGGCATGTACCTATTATTACTCTTCCTACTATATCTACTCTTGCATTTGGGAAAGCCACATCCCATATTCAGACTTAGGGTAACGCTTCTTCCGCTCAAACCAGACCTACTTGTGCTAGTACAACTGAAACAGTAAGATCACAAACAATCCAACCACATAACCCATGGAGTACAATGTCATTGAAGATATGAAGAAAACCAAAGCCAATGTTTTGATGTATGACATATGTACCCTACCTTAATAGAGGGATTTACTTCTAAATACCATTAAATCTATCCCTTATCCATAACAAAAATCCATTTCCACTTGTAAAATTTAGCACAAACCCATCGGACATAGGCAGAAAAATGAAAACAAATAGAAGAACGAGACAATATAGAAGGCTACCATTAATGTAGCTAGCATATGCATGCATTCAAAATCATAGACACACTCATTCTTTTTTTGAGATTTATAATTTTAATGTGCATAAATCTCTAGTAAATCCAGGGGCATCATCTAATGTTAGGTCGTACTTTTTATGTCAAAGAATAAATGTAGTTCCCTCCAAGTGCACAATCATAATTATTAATTTAGACAGGTTTGACTTAAAAGTCCTGGATGAATTGAAAGATGACACGATAAGAGAAGCTTTATGTCCTCGAGTCTACCAAATTATTGACATTATTGTTGTTGACATTTCCAAATCTCATAGTTCTTTCAACCTAATTTATTTGCTTGAATGGGACACTATTATGTCAATCCAGGGTTGGTAAACTTGTGAGGTACAATCACTGTATGTTAGGGAATTAGCTTTGAAACTTGTTATACAATCCTTTACAATATGAATTGACTCCAAACTTTACAATGATAACCAACTACTAACGGAATATTTTAAATAGTTATCAAAAGGAAAATGCAAGCTAACTTGTTATACAAGACTTCCGACAAGAACTAATTCTTTCAACCTAAGTTTGTCACAGTTCCATTGGTAGGAAAGCATGTTACAAAAGTTCAATTCCTCTGCAAGAGAGGGATCCTGTAACAATACTCTATCAACTTGTGAAATTTAAAGGTTGAAAAGAATGCTTCACACACACACACATTCAGAATGAAAAGACTTTAGATTAAGATCTAACACTTTCAATCTTATAATTATCACAACCACACTGGTGGAAATTCGGGTTGCAAAGTTGTATTGCTGCAATGATTATTGGCTTTTGCAACAATACTATGTTGGCTTGTGAGAATTGAAGATTGTAAGGATGTCAATCACTCATTCAAATGCAAAGAATTCTAAACTCAATTCAAACTTCTTCAATCTAAATTTATCATAGTCTCACTGGTAGTAAAGAAGGCTATAAGGTTATGTTACCTTAATGAACATAGGTTTTTTGCAACAATACATTGTTAACTTATGAAAGTTTTAGGTTAGATGAAATCTAATCAATCATATAACAATTAAATCAACTGTAAATTGCAAGTGAAAACTGAAGTAAAATCTGAATTTTGAATCTAGAAATTAAAGAGTTGATATGTAAACAAAAGAGTGAAATAATTTACCAAAGTAAGAAGCTGCAGAAAATGTATACACAACGATGTACAATTGTGACATGAACCAAAGCAAGGGGGCCCTCCAAGATTGACACATGCATAGGAAGAAGACAACTAGATAAAGGAAATCAAGGCTCTTCTATTAAGCATACATACTTTTTACAACTTCACTTCAAAAGTTCTTTCTCCAATTCGAATCCCCTCGAATCTTCATATTTAGCTTATTTATACAAAATGAAATATAACAAATTAGCCTATAAATGTTCTCATGGAGTAATGATACAACTAGCTAGCTCCTAGATAAACTGATTTGATCTTGATTTGGGTGATGATTCCATGATTTCATGAATAAACTCAAATCTCTATGTTTGTTGTTGTGGAATTGCTTGCTGGTACCTGCGTTGACTGGAGCATTGATCGACAGGTTCCTGATTTTTTTTCTCGCATCCAAGAGGAAACACACCATGGTATGAAGACATATATTGGAACCCACGTGCCCATTTCTTCCAGTTCATCTTGTAACAATCTATATGAACGACATATTACAAGAACATAGATATTCGTGAAATTATTGCTAAAATATGATTTTTGATTATTTTAACTTGCTGATTTTTAACAATTAAAAATAGAATAAGAAATTACCTAATATGCCTTGGAATGTCTTTATTAGGCCAAGATGAATGGAAAATGTGCCAAAAAGAGAGATAATAGGGTAAAAAGGACATATGTTTAGAAGCTTTCTAGCTGGAAAAAACGGTACCAACATTTCCTGAGACTGAATCTTTTGCATGACCTCATGGAAATCAAAATTCTGACAAAATTGCTTTGCTCCTCTGTCTTAGATTGCTCCAGTTGCTATGAGTAGAACATCCACACTTGGTGTGGAAGTCTTACTAACTTTTCCCTGTCTTTTAGGTGAATCTTTTACCTCCAGTTTCTCTGTTTGAGATTTTACAGGTTTCCTAAGTATATACCTCTTCAAAGGCCACCTATTGTGTGAGTATGCTCTTGAATGAATTTTTCATTGGCTTCCTTCAGTTTCTTTAGTTATTCCTTTTATTGGTCATTTTCATACCTCATCTTGAGATTGGTCTCCTTTAAGAGTTCATTTTCAATTTTATGGTCTTTCTAAGACCTGCATTTCCTTTATTTCACTTTTTAAGTCCTTGAGTCGTTTCTTTCTCTTTTTCAATTTTGAATTTGCAATCAAAGTGGAGAGTGGTACCTGGTCCTCTCCTAGTCTTGAAGATTCCATTTTTGTGAAATAAGTATAAGTAGGAATGTTTTATTCCATTTGATTTGAATATGGAGAAATTTCCCTGTCAATAGTTGTTGGATGAAATTTTCTGGCTGAAGAAGGTTCTCCAAATTCCATGTCAATAGTTAGTAAAGGTAATTTTATTGATGAAGACAATTCTCTTGCTTCCTTCTCTTTGCTCTCTAAATAGTAATAGAACTCTCATTGGCTTCCATGAACTTCAAGGGTTGATATTAATTTTGCTCTACAATATATATTCCCGTGCCTTTTTGCAAAATTCACAAACCCTTGGCCTTGTTGATTGTTTCTTTCAAGTTGTTTGGTCATAGCCTTGGTTAATTTTGGTCGAAATGAAGATTATACAACTTCATTTCTTTTTTCTTTTCTCTTTCTTCGTGTATTATTTTCAATTATCTTCCTTGGAATTTCATGAACTTCTTGGACTTCAAATGTATTAGCTGGTACATTTTCTACAATATTTCTTGGAACATCTTCTATGTTTTCGAGCTCATTTGTAGCTAAAAATTTCGACCATACCATTCCTTGCTTCATTGATTCATGTTTAATTATCATTTTTATCAGCCCATTATGATATAAATACATGTCCATGTTTTTAGTTTGCTTTTGTAATGCTATGGACATCTTTGTCAAACTATGTAACAAGTAATAAGACAAACTTAAGGGATTTTCATCATTCAAATGTAGAAAGAGTCTTATGAGATTGAGAAAAATGAAACTAAATCTGCCTTCACAAGTGATATATTTTTGGATAAGGAAGGCAATATCTTTCTATGCGTCCTTTAACCATAATCTTGGAACCCCTACTGCCCAATTCAGGTTCTTTTGCCTATTCCTCAACAAAAATGGTGTCCATGCCTTCAACTCCATTGGTTTATTTTTAAACCACTTTTTACCAGATTGTGGAAGTCCTATGATTTGTGATAACAAGTGTTTAGAAACATGGAGGGTTAAGTTACCTACCTAATCCTGTTCACCATCAAATGATTGAGCAAATAACCTCGCGACTTCTACATTGTGCCCATCAAAATTTTCAAAGAATTCCATCTAGCATGCTCTTTTGAGAATTACTTTGCTCTTGGAAGAATTCCCTCGAGCTCGACCCCAACAGGTCTGAACCTCACTGACATTGCTTATGAGACCATCTTCCTCATATGCTCTATACTCCAAGTCTTTCTCTTCAAATTCAATTCCCCACAACTCTATTTAATAAGCTTTGTTCTTCAAATTCGGGCCTCAAAGCTTTGTTCTCCAATCCTTGTTCTTCCAATTCGGTCTTCAGATCTTTGTCAATAAAAACCCTTGAGCGTTATCTTCAACAATTGAAACCCTAAATTCTGATGCTTACTTTTTTCTGCCTACGCTGGAGGGATGAGTGATATCCTTTTTCCACAATTCAACTTACATGTCAGTAGAGGAAGACTGTTATTTAAATTTCTTTCTAACAACAAAAACCCTAGAGCTTCTTTTCCTTAGCAATCGAAGCCCTAAAACCTAGTGCTTTCTCTTTCTATATATGCTAAAGAGATGTCTGATTTTCATTCCCAAAATTTCAAATTCGCAAGTTAGCAAAGGAAGAGACTTACTCGGTTTCACCAGAAACTTCTCCATTTTGTAAAGTTAGTATGGGTAGAATATGGACAGTCTTAGGTGATAATTCGAAATATGTATGAAATTGTGATGGTAGGGAAACAAGTAAAAGTTGAAAGAAATGAGTAATTGGTATGTTTCGGTAGTTTGTAGATAGGATAAAAGGATGGATAATGAAAACATGGTAAGGAAATGATGATAGGTTTTAATGTGGTAGAAATGGTATATAGTGGTATGAGTAGAATAAATAAGATAGGATAGGGAAATACATACATATATGATAAAAAATAAAATCATATAGGTAATGTTTATTGTATTTTTAATTTCTAAATCAACAATTTAAAATATCAAACTCGGATTGTACCAATTCCTTGGATTTTGAACGCTTGAAGCTGAAATATCTTTAGCCAATGTGTAGTCTTGTAGCAAGTACTCGATGCAATCTCTTTTGATGTAATCCTCTTTTCCCCCTTTTCCCCCTTTTCCTTGTTTAAATTCTTGGTTTCTGAATTGGGAAGAACAGTGCCTCCTCGTGAACACTTTGTATTAGATGTTGATTTGTAAGATAGTGAGAATTAAAATTTTTGCAAAATCTTATACTAACAATTAAAATTCTTTTCTACAAATGAAGGAGATTATGCTGCTAAAAAAAAACTTTTGAAAGTAGCTCTGTAACCTAGTGAGCTGATTTCATAAAATCTGATTTTTATCACAAATTTCAAAGTTGTTACAAGATTTTATCAGATCTTGTAATTATTTAAGTATAAAACCCGTGAGAATTTTTGCGAGTCAATTTCTTGGTTTTTGGGCAAAAATTCAAGTCTAATAATGCTAGAAATCTAGTTTTCACTACCAAACTCATTTTCACATCCATTATCCATTGAATCCGTATGAAAAATAAACCATTGATCCCTCCATCTGTAGAAAATATATTTGGTAGGTCTTTTATTGAGAATTTTTGTCAGCCAATCACTTGGTTTTCTAACAAAAATTCAAGCTTAGATTGTTCCAGAAGATTCGGTTTTCCTATATATATATATATAGTATTATTCCATAATGTCCAGTAAGCCCACAAAGATTTTGGAAGCCGACCTGTCCAGTCATTTTGATGGAGTTGGACTATCTTTTTCATGATTGCTTCCAAGACCTTGTTTGTAGATTCTACCTGACCATTAGCTTGTGGATGATAGGGAGGGGAATTATGATGTCTTATATTGTATTTTTCAATATTTTCCTTCACGAGCTTTGAAGTAAACTGTGATCCTTGGTCAATAACAATTTCTCTTGGCACTCCAAATATAACAAAAATATCTCCAAACAAGAAATTGACTACTGCTTGTTCAGTTTCTCGTGACAAGGCTTTTTCCTCCACCCACTTTGTGACATAGTTAGTGCAAAGCAATATGTATGTTTTTGCTTTAGACAAGGGATTCATAGGACCTATGAAATCCAAATCCCATTTCTAAAAAGGATCCACAAGAACTTGAGGTTGTAGGGTAATCTCATTTATTGTTGTTTGCCAATCCATTCTTTGGAAACTATCACAACTTCTCACATACTTCTTGGCATCTATGAAGAGAGTTGGCTAATGATATCCAAGACGAATTATTTTATAGGAAGTTATTTTATCTACAAAATTCCCACCACATGGTTCATCATGAAATGATTTTATTATGGTATGTGATGCTTGAGGACATGGCATTGATGTAGTTTTAATGCAAGAAGGAAGGTCCCTCGCCTTTTAGAGTAGCTAGATTAAAGTAAATAACTTACTCAAACTCATTTATGAAAAGGAAATGTTGGCCATATTACATGCAGTTAAGAAATGGTGCCCTTACCTAATATGAAAACACTTCAAGGTAAAAATAGATCATGATAGTTTGAAGTACTTCTTGCAACAATGATTATCTTCAAAAGAGCAAAAAAAGGGTTACAAAGATGCTAACTTATGACTTTGAAATTATCTACAAAAAAGTAAAATAAAACATGGTGGAAGATGAATTTTCAAGGAAAGAAGAAGACATAGAGGGTGTACTATGTGGTATTTCCATTCCACAATATTATTGGATGGAATAAGCAATGATAGAATGGAAGCAATATCAAAAGGTATGCAAGATCATTCAACAACTACAAGAAGAACTGAGTGCATTAACTAAAATTGTGTGGAAGAATGATTTACTATGGTATCAAGATTTCTTTTATGCAAGAATTCCCAACTCAAATAGAAGGTCCTTTTGGAATTGTACATTTGTCCCATAGGAGGATATTCAAGGTTCTTGAACATGTAACATAGGATCAAGAAGAATTTTTTCTAGGAATGTCTTAAAACTAATTTTCAAAAGTTTGCGGTTGAGTGTTTGGTTTTCCAACAAAATAAGGGAGAGACAATTAAGACACCAAGTCTCCTACAACCATTAGCTATACCAAGTCATCCTTGGGATGAGGTTTCAATGAATTTTATTACAGGTCTACCCAAGTCCAAAGGAAAGAATGTCATCATGATAGTAGTGGATCAACTCACAAAGCATGCCCATTTTTTCTCCCTTTCTCATCCTTTTAAAGCAAGTACGGTAGCCACAACATTCATAGAAATAGTTCAGAAGCTACATGGAATCCATAAGATTATTGTAAGTGATAGAGATCCAATTTTCGTTGGAAATTGTTGGACTAAATTCTTTAATTGTTTGGGTACTAAATTGGCTCACAACTCCTCTTACCATCCTCAATCTGATGGGAAAATTAAGATTGTGAATAAATGTCTAGAAGTATATCTTCGTTGCTTTGCATCTGATAAACAAACAAAATGGGTCAAGTGGTTTCCCTTGGTAGAATGGTGGTACAACACATGCTTCCATACTTCATCAAAAATATTTTTGTTTATGGAACTTTATGGATATCATCCTCCATCCATCACATCACCCTTGAAAGGAAAAGTAAAGGTTCAAGTAGTCGAGGACCACATAGAGCACCAATAAAAGGTTCTCAAACTATTGAAGGACAACTTGGTTACAACACAAAATAAGATGAAACAATAAGCAAATCAACATTGCAGCAAAAGGGGATTTGAAGTGAGCATTGGGTATTTCTAAATCTATAACCATACAAATATATGTCCCTCAATCATCAAAATAAGGAAAATAAATTAGCACCCAAGTATTATGGTCCCTATAAGGTGTTGTAGATGATTGGAAGTATGACTTACAAATTGGAGTTACCTCCATATTCAAATGTACATCCATTATTCCAAGTTTCTTGCTTAAAGAAGGTAATCAACAACAAGATCCCAGTTCAAACTATTTTACTAAAGATCAACGAAGAAAGGAAAATCATACTAGAACCATAAATAATCCTCGAAACAAGGGTGAAGTAGCTACAATATCAAGCAATTACTGAGTACCTCATCAAGTGGAAGAATCTACCAATATAAGAAGTGACATGGGAAGATGAGTTCTTCATGCAAAAACATCCATGGCTAATCAAGTTTTGAGGGAAACACTTGTTTTGAAGGGTAGGGGCATGTTAAGACCTAGAAAAAGCCCCATGTTAAGCATAAAGGCCCTTGTAAAGCCCTAGATATTGAATTGTTATATTAGTATTGTTGGCTATACCTTTTAATTGTAATTGTACCCTTTGTTATTGTTGGCTATACCTTTTAATTGTAATTGTACCCTTTGTCTCCTATATATATATATATATATATATATAGACACACACACACACTCACACATACACACACCAAGGAGATCTAGTTTTAGTATAATGTCATCTTGCACATTTTTTCTATTGTAAACGAGGTTTCCCTGTCGAAGAGGCTTCACATTCATTCTTATCTCTTTGTCAAGGGGCGGAGTTACTTCTTTCTCTCTTTTTATGTTATTTTGGTTGTTTGGTGCATAACACGATGCCTGCAAAATGAGGTCCCAACTATCCCTGAGTTATGATGGAGAATATAGGCAATTGGCAGTATGAGAGCCTGGTTTAAGTTGGTTTAAGTCAACATCTTTTTTTTTCTTCGAGTTATTAACATATTGAGACTATTTTTATCACTAGTTTGTATTTATCATTATATCCATTCCATTATAAATAAGTGGTTGGTAGACCAAGCCAAATGGGCTGGACACAGGAAGATTGAAAGCGTGTAGTTGATTTATTCTAATAGAGAAAAGTGTGCAATTCATCATCTTCATGATTGCTATGGGCATAATATCCTAGTCTTTGTGTTTAATTGATCTTTGAATGTTTTCTATAATTAGCTACAGAGGGATCAAACCCCCACTCTATTGACTTTGGGCCCACTCAAATAGAGCAGGAGGTTCATTGATCCCCTCCTTAATTAGGAATAACTTTAGATGGTATGTTTCTACAACAATAACTATTAATGATTGTATTGTTGTAACTTAATACAAATTAAACTTTGAAAGTGTGGTTTGTTCTTTTATTTAAATGTATAAGAGTGATAAGCATTCATGCAATTTCATTTCTCTCATTTACACTTCTGCTATTTTTAATTTTCCAAGAGCGTGTTTTCTTTATTAGTAATTTCTTTCATAGGAGCATTCTTAGCAAAGATGTGCATAATATTTTTTTCTTGCACAACTACTGCACAATATATCACAAGTACATTAAACCCTAGGTTGACATATTAATCCATGAATTGTGATCTCATATTTTGTATTAGAAGGTTGATTAATTAAACTATTCATAGGCATAACTTTTGTAGTTGTATCGAGTGCAAGCTTTGTTCTGCAAAAAATGTTGTTTCAGTTTGAAATGCCCGATGTTAATTAGGATCGATATCGTAGATCCAAATGATTTCCAAAAAATTGGGTTTCCAACAACTATTTAAAATGATATGGCCAAATGGAATATGAAATGGAAATGTGAGGCAATATTATCACAAGGGATTGTTTATTATAAATATAAGCAAATGGTCAAATAAAAAGAGCATTTGTTCAAAACTACACTTTTTGAAAGTCACCCATGCAACGACTGATGTGAAAAGAGGTGAACACAGAAAATGAATTGAGTGCACACCCTCTCCATACAAATGGTTTCCAAAATTTGGGGTTTCTACCAAGTGTTGCAAATGACACGGCCAAAGGAAAAATGAGGTAATTTTATTCTTTGCTCAAAGAGGTAATTTTCTCCTAGACTTTGAATTTCTTTATCTCTGTTCTCTCTTTCTTGTTCCCTTCATTTGGATAAATTCTAAATTAGCATCATGTAGTGCAAAATTAAGATCTAATAAAACTCTCTTGTATCCACACTACTCAAACAATGAGGATTTCCTCCATAAGCACATTATCAAATTGAAGGAGGTTTTTTTCTATAATGGGAAAAACATTTCCCTACCTAACATCTTCATGTTTTCCTTATGAAATTTCTAGTACATTATGTAGGGGACTTTGAATTTTGTATTTGCAATTGTTCAATGCATTGTTTTTCTATTTTCTTACTCCCTATTTTCACATTCAAAATCTTATATAAAGTGAAAAGTCAAGTGACTATGCTTGGAATTTTTAGAGGAACCTGTTCTCTATCCCTTTCTACCAAATGCGATGGGGGTTTGTTGGAACTAGGTGTCTCCTCTATCCTTTATGTGCCTTCTATATCCAACAGAGATAACTAGGTGCCTCCTTTATCCAACACTACTCCATGTTTTCCATTTGGTCTATCCACTCTCTCTTTTTCATACAGATTGTGTGTAAGTAGTGGAAACATAATGCACAAGTTGCTGATAATCAAATATCATTGGACCATATTTCATATAAACAAAAATGTTGAACTATTGTGAAACAAATTAGAGCAAAAAATCAATGTATGCTCACATCGCTTTCCATCCAGATGATGAAGTTGGTTTAACAAATTTTCTACAATGTTTTCTTCTCAATGGCAATGAAAGGCCTACCATATTTTTGATCTCAAAATACAAAACACAGACAAAAGAAATATGACATATTATGAAATCTAAGAAAATCAAATCACTAATTCACAATACTTACAAACATGGCAATTGATGTGTTTAAACCCTTTTAACCACTATGACAAATGACTTTATTTTCACTACTCTAATATTTGCGGCCTTAACTTGAAACATATAATAATTTTTTTTAAGGTACAAATCAATTTGCATTTACTAGGAAATTGGAAATGATATTTTAAGCAAGCTTCAATATATGTGAAGACTCCTTACCAACTGTCGTTTTCTCTTACAACTTATATTTTTTAACACATTCTCTCCATACCTTAACATGTATATCTATTGTCGTTTGTTTAATCCTTTCCATTTTAGGAATATTTATTATTATTATTATTATTAACCAGAACTATAATTGTTCATTATATATATAAAAGGAGGCTTACTGCATCGAGGCAAACAAAAATTACATCGACTCTTCAATGGATTCCCACAAAATAATGCATAGTTCTAAATAGCTAAATACGTATAGAAAGGAAAATACTAATCGATAATTCCAAGTTTTCTTGCAGGTATCTTGCTTAAAAAACTGACACAAAACACATATGACGTGAAAAAACATTCATACTGCTTTACTATTGCACATTATTCTGGTATTCTTTCTCCTCGCTAGAGTGATGAGTACCATCGCCTTTGATTTCCATGGGAACCTAAAATTGGTACACTGTTTCAACCTATACTTTCCTACCTTGGTCAAAACTTTGAGTTCCATGGTTGTTTGAATCCAATTAGAGATTATCCACTTGCTGTGCTAAAACCAAAGCCCAGAGTTTGCTACATTCTGCTTCCAACGAGTCTATCCAACATTTTTAGTTGAGAAGAATGATGGAAAGATTAGCATTGTGTGAAATTTTGGACTGCTCCAATTCTACCCCCTTGGAGGTGATGACCAAGATTGCACTATTGCTGGCCTATGCAATTTCCTCATTCCTATGAAGTCTTCTTTTAAATTCCCGAGCGTTATCACCTACCATCGCTGCCATAACTGCATTCTCTAACATTACATAGATATATAACTTTGGCTCGTTGGACCCAAAATAAAAACCCAATATTGGATAAAATCCCCAAATTCTCCTGGCTCGGAGGCCTCTACGTAATGCCAAAACCAATGTTAATGAATTCTTGAACAAAAAATTAACCCCCATAACCAAAGCAACTAGGAAATGACATGGAAAATCCTCTAGATTCACTGTCAACAACTCCAATCTCGCCTCAAATAACAATGCATAGCTCCACTTCTGTTGAGCCACTGGATAATCACCCTCCATCGACCAATTCTAGATTAACTGCACCCACGGTCGAGCCCCAAATTTTCTGAAGTAGAGCGGTTCCCTCCCTCGTATAATCCAAAATCCATTAATCGCCCCATACATACACATTTATCTCCTTTACGTGAGATCCACCTTATTAATTGTATGCAAGATTTCTTGCTCCTGTTGTCCCTCTACCACTTGCTCACCATACACGATGCAGGAGCATTGTCAACAAAGCCACATGGGATGACAACACAACGCCTAGTGCGCCTTTTGAGTAATTTTAGAATTTTGAAAGATGGCGTATCTTAGAGAACTTCTGAGTAAATGATGAATCAGAGAAGTTTTAATGGTTGGAGGTTGAACGATTGTGTCAAACCAGGAGAGATTAGATCGTCCTTTAGTTATTTGATTTTGGTGTGGGTCTGAACATTCACCTTAAAATGTCTGTCACAAACATTTATTATAATAGGACTAAGTAGCTGTAAACTTTTACTTCGATTCGATAGGTAGTTGGAGGGAACCCTAGAGGACCTCTTGTATAAGTAGATGCATTTTATGCCTGAATAAGGCTACTGCAGATTAGTAGGAGATAGATGCTACTGAATGTAACTTGTTTTATCAGAGTTGTAGCCATTTACATCTAAATGAATATAATAGAGGGATATTGACCCAACGCATGGTGTTGCTACTATTTACAGTTCCCTGTTATTTTCTATTTTCATGAATGAATGAGTTATGTTATTGAGTATATGAAACTGTGAAGCATTTGGATAAGTTTCAATTGTTTCTCTTTGTTGAGTTCATGCAAGGTGTGCATATAGTCTGCAAGGAGTGCGTTGACAGAGTTTGTTTCGACTCAGAAGCTGAGAAGAGGTAGCGTGAAACTTCCATTTGCAAGGAGTGCAAAGGGACTGTTTCAAGGTGTGCACAGTCGCCCGCAAGAAGCTAAGTCTTGCGTAAGAATATGTTGCAAGGAGTGTACATATTCAAAGTTTGACTAAGTTTCGAAGTAGCCCTCTGAGGAGTCAAAGGGTTCAAGAAACAAAACTCAAGAGAGATAGTGGGAAGAAATCTTCAAAGGGAGTGAAGCTCTAAAGGTTTACCGAGTTATCGACCAAGATCTGTCCAGGAGGAAATGATATCATTCCAGATCTTTGGATCTGGGAAAAGTGCGTGAGATTTAAGTCTGATTGTGCACACAAGAGTGAGGGATTTTCTGAAGTCCCGAAGATGTTAGGGACCATCCATCATCTAGAGGGATAGGTGGTGTAAGATTTGCAATTCCGGAGCGGAAGCACTCCGAGAGTTTTGTAGACAAGGAGAGAGCGAAATCGCAGAAGAGCTGAAGGCCAAAGTAGATCCTGGCCGTTGGTCGCCAGGAGGCATGTGTCAACAGATTCGAGACTCTGGAGAAAATTCATTGCGGGAGATTTTAGTTGTGGAGTGTGAAAAAATCTTGAAGTCCTGAAGAGCGGAGTAGATCACAACCGTCCATTGTGAAGGACATGTGGTGAGAGATCTAGAAGTTTGGAGGTCTAACACTCTGGAAGGAAGTCGACAGGGAGCAGAGAAAATATGGACCATTAGATATAGAAGGACACGCGATAGAGATCCGTGAACTTTGGGTGAAAGTACTCTAGAAGAAGGTAGGTGCGAAGAAGTTGAAACTCCCGAAGCCCGAATTTCTAAAGTGAATCGTAGCCGTTGATCTGCGGGAGACACGCGTCGATAGATTGTGTACTTCGGGAGAAAGCTAAGGTAGAGAGTTTGAAACTCCAAAATCACGAATAGCCAAAGTGGTTGGTGGTCGTTGATCTGTGAGAGGCACGTGTCAACATATCGTTAACTCCCGAAGCCTGAATTCTGGAAGCCCGAATTTCTGAAGTGAATCGTAGCCGTCGATCTGCAGGAGACATGCGTCGACAGATCGTGTACTTCGGGAGAAAGCTAAGGCAGAGAGTTTGAAACTCCAAAATCCCAAATAGCCAAAGTGGTTGGTGGTAATTGACCTCGGAAAGCTAAGGGTGAGTCGGTTCCAAAGCTCGAATAGCCAAAGTGGTTGGTGGTAATTGATCTTTGAGAGGCACATGTCAACATATCGTTAACTCGGGTGAAAGCGCCCGAGAAAGCTAAGGGAGGAGGAGTTTGAACTTTGAAGCTCAACATGAAGTGGCTCAGGGTCGCCGACTGCAGAGGTACGCGTTAACAGATCGTGAACTCCGGGTGAAAGTTCTCGAAAGCGAAGTGGAGTGCTACCGAGACTCCCTCAAGGTCAAGTCCTGGCGAGCTAGGACCGCTGATGGGAAGGATGCATGGTACATGATTCTCAATGGAAGAAAATACTCCTAGGAAAACGCTATGTGAATGTCCAGAACTCTCAATGCTAAAATTCTCAAGTGGACCAGAGGTGTTGATTTGGGTGGACATGTGGTGCCTGATCTAGAACTTCTGGGACGAAGTACCTGTGGAAAAGCTGAGATGAACATCCGTAATCCCCACCAGAAACTCGGGCGATTTCTGGGCCAAGGGTTATGAAGGGGACATGGACTCATGATATGGTCCTAGCAAAGTTCAAGCCGCTAGGGCACAGAAGGTTAATCCCTGTGTCACACCTGAGGTCACACGTAAAGCAATAAACGAAGAGCTTATGTGTCTGTCATACAAGTTGAGATTTGAAAAGAGATAAGAAAGGTGGTCTGGTGGGTACCATAATGACCTACACCCTGGGTGCATAAACAGTGGCATGTATGATTTGTTTGATAATTACTACTAGTAAGGTCTCTAGGAACTAATCCAACTCGAGGAGAGTGAGATCCTTGACCGAGAGGTGTCACGCAGACCCGAGGGAGAGTAGCGGGGTCTGCACCAATACATGACCTCGGGAGGAGACACACATATTGTCCTTCACATATGATCCACTTTACCATTCTAACAATAATTAATCTCCCAATAGGTAAATAATTAGGGTATTTTGGCATAATGAAAATCCCCATTTTGCGTCATGCTGCTCAAGCTTATCGAGGACACCAATCTTTCCCAAGCATTTTCTTCTTCATTCAAGGCCCTACTTATGTGGTATAGGGAGAGCTTATCAATCTAAGAGATAATTTTCTTAATTTGAGCTACAAGGCCTTGAAGTTGATGCCCTCCAGGAATTGACAGGGAAATTATTTCTTGGATGATTAACAATGAATCCCTAAATACCATCAGGGACCTAATTCCTTGATTTCTAGCGATATTAAGCCCAAACCATAGAGAATAGGATTCAACATGGTTATTTGTCACCTTCCCTAGACCCGAAGCATAATGCACAATCTCATTTTCCCTTGGATCATGGAGACTCCCACCTGCACCTACTGCCCCTGTATTATTATTATTTTTAAATTTAATTTAATTTATTTTTTAATTTTGTCATTAATATTAATTTTTATTATTATTTTTAATTATATATATATATATATATATATATATATATTTTCCATAGTTTTTTCTTTGGTTGCATGGAAAGCTCTTGCATACCTATGAGATTTTCAATTTAGCCTTTTTAACAAACTAACCCTCACCAAACTTTGTCTCCATATCTTATATCACTAACTTCTCAGAGTGATAAGTATCTTAGAGAACTCGAGATGAAGGTGGTCTCTAAAGCGTTGATAAAAAAACATCCTTCAAATGATTGAAAAATACTTTTTTCCCATAATTTCTTCATATATATCTAGTAACCACATCATATTCTATCATTGTCTCATAAGTACTAGAACTTGTACAATATGTGTTGATGTAGAAGTGGAATTTAGAGTTCCTAGTGTTGTAGACACATTGGTAGCATCAACAACCTATTTAGGAACATTGTGTGTGATTTTTACTAATTTTCTATTGGATCTTTTGCTCAAACCATGAGTGTTTGTGAAATCAATCGATTCCCATGCTGTTTGTTGTTCTTGAAATTGTGAGTTATGTTGAGTTTTTTTTGTTTTTGATTGATGCAGTTAACTAGGGTTTTAGGATCAAGGCCTTCCATTTTCGTCATTACCTTGATACCACAAACTGATGCCAACATGAACACTAGATCATCATCTCCCCGTTCAAACAAAAAATAGGGTGGTCTTGTGATTTTTTTTGTTATTATAGGAAATTCCTAATTATTTAAAAAAATAAAATAAATATATCAAATAATTTGGTTAAAATATCTTATTTCCTCCAGTACCTTTGCTGCAACTAATCATTGCTTGATTCATGAACAAAGAAAGGGGTAGTGCGCAACAACAAGGGAAATTAGGTAAAAGATTGCCATTTTCTTTTCCCCAAAAATCTTGCTACTAAAGCTTGCCCAAAAATCGTCACTACAAATTCTTGTCCTTGATTGCCCCAAAATCGTGGAAAAATGAGTGCTCTAGATTGCACCAAAATATTTTCCAAATTGGTGCTATAGATTGCCAAAAAATCATGTCCAAATTCTTCCCCAAATTTGTGGTCAAATGTGGTCTTCATGAATGGGAAGGTGCTAGTGAGAAAAACTCCCTTTTAACTACACCGAGGTTTAAGATGTAGACAGAGAGAATAACCGTCTAAAAGTTAATAAATTCTCTATTCTACCCCAAACATACCAAAACAAACAAAAATAAAGCAATACGATAAGAGATCAGGTAACTATACCTTTGATCCCATGTCTGGTGATGATCTCCTCAAGATTGTTAGTTCCAATGTCTACATGTCTCCTCCCAAGGCTGACCTGCATACAAAGATAGGAAAACAAGGATTACAAGCATGCTATTCTATTCATGAGTTAGGGTTAGATATTAAATGCTAAGTATAAATAAATGAAAGTACACAAAACACCATCATTTGGGATAGGAAAATGTGATTTTTTTATTCATCATAGAAATATTGAAACTTACAATCCGTGTCGGCCACCATTCCGTGGACCTGGTCTGGGCTACTCTTTACCATGCTCCAAGTGCACCTCGAATGGACTTATTCTCTTAACCTTCCGATCACCTCTATGGAAGGGAATGGATTGAATGGAGGAAGAAGGGGCCGATGAGGGAATGCTGAGGCAATATCTCACAAAAGGCAGCAAAATCTTGGGCAAGGAGGGGAAGTGAAATTAGGAAGAATTTCACTGTTCTTATGCTTGGATGTGAAATGAGACCCCAACACCTCCTTTTATATGACACAAGGATGGTTATTCAGTTGGGTGACGGGCCATAACAAGTGAATTGTTTGGGAAACATCCAATAGCCCGTGAATTTCAACGAATTCCTTGCAAATTTTGCAAGCATACGCGGGCTGTAATGGTGCAGCAAGCGTATGTACGCTAGTTGTAGTGGTGCAACAAGCGTATGTACATGGGATGTAATGGTGCAAGACGTGCATATTTTCTAAAAAATGGTTTTTAAAGAAGATCTTCTCAACAATGCTTTGGCAAAATATGCAAGTAAGAGGGCTAAGACAATGTATGCATGAGTAGGGAATTTTAGGGCTATAAAAGATGCCCCCTAATGTGTGAGGTCAGAAGAGAAATTGATTGCCGAAATACATTACAATATCTTCACCAATGTACAAAATCGAGTGAGTTCGGGACCAGAGTTCGGGAGGTGCCATCTGCAAAACAACAATTGTCTCTCCGAGGCGAGCATACCCATGCTCGAGATGAAGTAAATTAGAGATGCCAATCAAACACACTGCAGATCCATGCCATATAACTATATAAAGTGTATCCATGAGCAATACACAACGTATCTACATCTCAAAATCAGTCGAAGATATACATGCATAATATCCATCTTCAAGAAGCTAGTGACGCATGATGGTTGGAGATGAGGTCTTCATAGCTCGAGAAATCAATTTCAATATCTTCAAAATTTAGTTAGGAGTATAAAGGGGAGTGTATAACTTCATCAGGAAAAGATATGAGGATCTCAATGATCAGGCAAATAACTTCATCGATTTTGTATCTGGACTTGACTGGACTCTTGGGATGGATGACTCATGAAGGTCAAGAGATAAACTATAGAAAGGTCAACTCAGGTTGAGTGAAACTTCCCTTAGACAAAAGCACAAAAGATGATTAGACTCAGGCATCATGACATTGACATAAGTTCGCGATGCATGAGGTAACACAAACTCTCCATGTGTTTGGAAGAGTCACCAAACGGAGGAGGACACAACTCTATGTAGTGAGAACAACTTCCTAAGGTCATACTAGATCCCAATTCTTGACGAACAAACGAAAGGATGTGCTTTTTCCAAGGGAGACTCTCTGTGCTACCGAAAAAATAATGAATATTTCCCGTCCACTCTTTTTGGAATATTTGATTTTTTTGTCCTTTTCAATTTTTTAAGAGCTTGAAAAAGAATAAAAGAATGCTACGTTACAAAGGAGGAATGAGTGTTGCAAGCAAGCATACTAGTTCCAAGCACATGGAACATACTAATGCTCAGAAAAAGGAGACATGTGAAGGAAAAGGACACTCGGGGAAAATTCCTCAATGGGTCAAGGTGTCAGGTCGTAGAGGCAAGAAGTGCTACAAGGCTTGCGTATAAGGCATGCTTCAAAGGTTCAGTTGAGAGCAACATGGAGCAGGAATTAGGCCAAAGATGCAAAGATGAAAATGTGATTAAACAAGACATAATGAGACCCCTTCTATGTAATTTTTACGAGCCCAGAGAAGGTAAGCTAGATAGTTTTTTCACGTTTAGAGAGTCTGAGAAAACGTAAAAGAAGACTCTAGGGAGTAACTTTTTTGGAGACAGTCTAGTCGGTTTGAAAAAGGGTTAAAATTGCACCGAAAAGACATCTATTCAAAAAAAATTTAACGAGTGTGACAAAGACAATATCACTCGTCAATATTTTCAATTTTAAGGAGTCTGAAAAGAGCTTAACTATGGACTCACAAACTTTTTCTGAGTTTAATCTCCTTAGCCCGAAAAAGTATAAAATTTATTGAGGATAATTCTCCCAGTGAGATGAATCTCTCAAGGCGTACAATTTTCTACTATAATCTACAGGCTGGAAAGAGGTTTAAACTCATGCCAATAGATGTTATTATGGACCAATTTAACGAGTGTGAAGGAACAAGGTCACTCGGTGATCTTTTCAATTTTATGGAGTCTGAAAAGAGCTTAACTATGGACTTCGGGGGGGTTCCTTTTTCGTAAATAATCTCCAAGGCCTGAAAAAGGTGATAAACCAAAACCAAGGAGAATGTTCCTTTTTCGAACATTTAGTCCCTCAGGCTCGAAAAAGGGTTAAAATTACGCCTGAGAATACTCTTCTAGCGAATCGAATTTCCTAGAGCATACCTTTATTCGTAAAATTAGCTGTCCGAACAGAAAAAGGGGTAAACTACCACCAGATAGATGTGCCTTCAAATTTTAGTTTGGAGAACGTGAAGGGCAACAAGATCGCTCGATAATATTTTCATTTTTAGAGAGTCTGAAAAGGGCTTAAAGAAGACTCCAGAGGGAAATTTTTCTCAGTTAATCTAGACAAGATCGAAAAGAATAAATATAGTCTCGTCGGATGTTTCTTTTGAATTTTAAAGTGAGTGTGAAAGACAACAAAGGCTGGTCATTCGGGAGTCTGGAGGGTAATATGAAGAATGATGGTACATAAAATGAATGAGGCTTAATCTCATAATCATTATAGGGCTAACAAGGACTCTGAAGACTATAGTCATTACTAACGACATGGATGCCAAAATGCAAGAAGGATCTACCTAGGGAATCCATGTAAAGGTAGGCTCTACCACCTAATTATGACACTTCTAGAGCATCAATGAAGGTTGCATGTCGTTCTTCGGTGAGGTTGATCCTATGGCAAAGAGGAAAAGACAACAAGATGCAGAAAGTGGAGACGAAATCCTAACTTATGTGCAAAAATTTGGAAAAAATGACTTTTACCAAAGAATACTAAAAAGTGACCCATCCCCAAAAAATTACCAAACCAAAAGGAAAAGAGTACTGGAACGTCCAACAAGAAACTTAGAAATGGAATCAAGTGATCACCAAGCCAGGAAAAATGACAAAAGGGGTCAAAAAGCGGAAAAAAAGGCAAAAAAAGTCTATAAATAGAAGTTGGCAACTCATTTTTACCATTGCAATTCGAAAATTAACCAAAAGGAGAAAAAACCCCTTAACTAAAAGAGTTGATTCTGGGAGCTTCAGTGGATGAAACGACCTTCTACTTGGACCAAGTAAGTACAAATCCATTCCTCTTTCATTTCCATACTTCAATTATGAATTATTTTTATTTTTTGAGGGGGCGTGCTCTCCTAAAAAGAGTGGCCCTGCGTGTACACGGGCTGTCCAAGGACAACCCACATATGTACTTGGGCAGAAAACAATCTGCCTACATATATACGCGACTGTGGCTAATACAACCCGCATACACCTTTGCAAGATTGGAAAAAAATAAAAATGCAAGTACTAAACTTCCTCCATTTTTCCATGAAACATGATGTATGTCCATTGGAGGGAGAGGGAGCACGAGGATATTGATATTTTGGTCAAAGAGGACCCTATATCCATCGCTGCACTAAAACAATGTGGGCTATGGAAATTCTTCCAGTGTCTATTTATGAGGGAACAACCTAGATTTCACAATGCTCTTGTGGAGTATTGGCACCCGGATGTAGAGGCATTCATGCTAGAGGATCAATCACTGACCCCGATGACAGAGGACATCTACTTCTTGACTCGCCTCTCGAGGAGAGGGGAACTAGTCAATCTGAGGACATTTCCCCCTGGGCCTTTCAACATCAAGGATTATATCTGAATATACTGTGAGGCTAACATTGAGAGAGTTGGTTCTCATGTGTCGATTCACAAGATCACTAATTTGTCTCTGCGAGTGATCTTGCTGTTGATTGGGCGGATTACTGGATCCGAAGCACTGCATTAGGCCTCCTAGGAACACATGCATTGTGCCATTCATTGTCAGGAGGCACACATTTTTGACTGGAGTACGACCATGCCGATGTGCATGAAGAGACAACTGACAGAGTGTAGACAACATACCAACAAGAACTTTGGATTTGGTGTGATTCTATGTTCCTTTTTCTTTGAGAGGGTACCCAGTCTCAGTCCCACAGAAACAGTACGGGGGCATGTGGCCTCCTTCCTTGCTGTATGCCAGTGGGAAACATTGCTTCCATGACAGGGTGGAGGGAGGACCATAGAGGCCTTTGAAGACAAGTTCTTCCACTGGTGGGCATGACAGATTCAGACGATCGAGGATTACCCTTACATCGATATCAACTTCTCCAGAGATCCGGACATGCCCATGCCTCCTGGGGAGGAGAAAGGCGAGATAGGTAACATGATTTTAAAGTTATTTAATTTTTTTAATTGTTTATATATATATCATTTTTATATGCATATAGAGTATTGACTCTTGTATATCTTCTATGTATAGATGTGGCACCAGTGTGCCCAACAGAATTCATGAGGACTCAGTGACGTCCTTGACCAGAGGCAGGACCAACAACAACTGGGCGACCAGAAATTGCAGGGGGACCTTCAACCTGATAGATTGAGAGACTTTGAGACAAGTGGAGCGCAACCTCTCCGCGCTCACTCAAACTGTACCCATGGCTGATATCGAGGATCTCCTGCCTTTTATGCAGCCTCATGTAGTAGGGGTTCCATGGACATGGGTCCAGCTATTTCGGCGTTTGGCCAACGCCATTGTGCAACATGGTAGGGCCAATAGGCCCCATGCTTAGATAGGATAGACCTTTAATGTTTTGAGGGAACTTTTTGAAATGTATTTTTTAGTGCATAAGCCCAACGATGTATACTGAACACTACTTTTTGAGGCGTTCCCATCCACTTATGTACTCATGACACTATTTTTGATATATATATATATATATACATTTACATCTTTTTTGTCTTATGGATTACATCTTTTGCAAATGTATGTGCATGTGTATGTGTGTGATTTTATTTTTATGTGTGTACAACATGCCAATCTAATATTTGATTAGCTAGAGTATTTGTCATATGATTAAATCTCCTAGGAACATGGATATATGTAATGTGATAGAAGTAATGTTCTAAGAGACGTACCCTAAGGAAATCTCTGTGCAAAGTAGGATCATAAACGCGGTAAAATCCATTTAACTGGAACATAACCAGTTGAGCATCTAAGTAGACCCAGAGGTGAGAAATGCTGTGTGACAAAGCGTCACAAAATAATTCTATCATTGCACTGTATTCAACAACGTTGTTTGTAGCGTCACCTAGAAAAATACCTCCAGAATATAGCAACTGGCCTCCAGGTGTGAAAATCTCCCAAGCTGCTTAAGCAAGCCTCCGAGTGTATCGGCTAGCACTGTCCGTGAACCCAAAATACAACTTCAATTCATTTGACATCTGCCACAGTGAAAAAGAAGACATAAATAACTACACGTCCACACAAAAACCCAGACAAAAACTGTATAAGTTTCTATACATATGTACAAGAAGTCACCTAGGTGACCAACCTAAGAGTAACACTTCTTGAGGTAGAGCCCATTTCTAGGCTTCGCCAAGGAATTTCCTTCAAAATCAACCAGATGGTAAGTGCCCTTCTTCAAGACCTCTTTCACAATGAATGGTCCGAACCACATGGGTTTGAACTTGCCTGCCCCCAGGGGATCTTTCTCTTAATCATAGACCAGGACAAGATCGCCTTTGAAGAAAATATAAGGACAAATAGACCGATCATACTAACACTTGAATCATTGCTTATGAGCCTCATTGGTTCAGGCTACATCATGATGCTTCTCATTGAGCTGCTCGAGATATAATAGGCGTTCCTCAAGCAGTGAAGTGTCCGACAGTAATTCCACTGGCAACTTTAAAGAAGGAATCTGACACTCAATAGGTAATATTGCTTCCAGCTCGTATACGAGTTGAAAAGGTAAAAAACCAGTGGAAGTCTTCACAGACGTTTGGTAGGCCCACAACACTGAGTACAACATCAAATACCAATTTGACTTGGCATAATTGATCGTCTGCTGAAGAATAGTCTAGAGAGACTTATTCACAGCTTCAAGATGACCATTCTCTTGCTGGTAATAAGGTGAAAAATGTTCTTGTCTAAACCCAAGATTCGACGTTAACTCAGTCATCATTTTGTTTCGGAAGTGACTGCCATGGTCAGTGACAATCTCCTTCAGTATACCGAACCTTGCTACTATCTGATTAAAAATGAAAAGAGTCATTGTTTCGCCATCATTGTTAAACGTTGGCATAGCTACAACCCACTTTGTGAAGTAGTCTACTGCTACGATGATGTAACTATGCCCCCTACCTGAAGCCATGTGACATGCAGTGAATTTAATCCCCCACTTTGTGAAAGGACCAACAACAATGAAATCAAACGTAGGAGCAGGATGTGCTCACATCTTCCAACAAAAGATCTGGCACAAGTGGCACTTCTTGACAACCTCAACACAATCCTTGATTAATAAGGGCTAGAAGTAACCTGAACGTAGAATATTTTGGGTTGTTTCTAACCCAGACAAATGACCGCCACATGCTCCAGTGTGACAGTTGTTTAAAACGAGCTCTGCTTCTTCATGGATAAGACATCGACGAATAATGCAATCCATGCCTCGACGATACAAAGTGTTATCGAGTATAAGATAGTTTCATGCCTGATATCGAATTCGTCGACGCTCATCTCGGGAAGTGGACGTGTGGCACTTCAAAGTCTGTAGATATGCTAGTATATCTCCATACCAGGGGTCCGAAGATGCAATTAGAAAAATATCTCCTTTGATAGGCAATTCTTCAGGTGTGATATCACTAGACTTGACCGGAAGTTCTGAAATAAGTTTGACAAAGACCAATGACTTTTTGGATTTCACAGAAACAAAGTCCAAGTCAAACTCATGTAATATGACTATTCATCTACTGATATTTCCGCCAATGACCTGTCGTGTTAACGCATATTGAAAAGGGTTCACGACGACAATGACAGTGGTCTTCGAAGCAAAAAGTAGTGACAGAACCGTTGAACAACATGAACTGCTGCTAAGGCAAGCTTCTCAACGTGAGAATAGTTGAGTTCTGGCCCAACCAGGCCTTGACTAAGGTAATATATAACATGCTCTTCGAGCAGATCATATTCTTGAACTAAGACCATGCCGATGGTCGACTCTGTAACAACCAAATACAACAAGAAATATCTGTTATAGTGAGGAAGTCGAAGCAGAGGGGAAGATGTTAGGGCATGTTGAGTAGCTTCATCCCAACAGAATGGGACTCCCTTTTTCAAGAGACACATAATCCCTTTAGTGATCTCAGCGTAATTCGTGACAAAACACCGAAGAAAATTGGCTTTCCCCTGTAAGCTCTGAAGCTGGAGTATCATGCATGGGGGAGGAAATTGAACTATCGCCTCAACCTTGAGAGGATCGACCATGATCCATGTTTTCAAAACAATCAAACCTAAGAGACAACCTGATGTCACGCAAAAAATTCACTTGTTAGGATTCAAGCGAATCTGATAGTAGCGACATCATTCAAATATTAGTCGAAGATGAGCGGGATGATCATATCTCTTGCGAGAGCGTGATGCCAGATCATCAAGATACGCTTCGACTATGTGTCTAGGGTCATGAAAGGAAAACAACGTGGCCCACTGAAAGGTGGCTCCAACATTCTTCAGAACAAAAGGCATCTTACGATATGCGATCGTGCCCCAAGGACAAATAAAATCTATTTTATGTTGGTCCTCGAGTTTGATTTGAATTTGATTGTATCCCGAGAAACCATCCATGAATGAAAATACCTCACAACCATCACATTCATCGACAATATGATCATTGAACGGGGTGGAAAATTTGTCTTTCAGATATGCTTTATTCAAATCACGAAAGTCCATGCACACACAAATTGTGTCCTATTTTTTGTCAACCAAAACCGGGTTTGACACCCATTCTGTCAACTGTACAGGGTAGATAAAACTGAATTTGAACAATTTTTATACTTCTGCTTTAATTGTTGCTTCTTTTAGAGGATTTATCGGATTAAGCTTCTGTACGACCGGTTTGGCATCGGGATAAATCATAATTTCATGCTCGACAATTCATGGGTCAATGCCTAGAATTTCCTCATATGACCAGGCAAAAATGCCACATAATTCCTTGAATAACTTAGTGTAAGTTTGAATCTCTTCAGGGGAGCAGTCTGCTCTGACGAAAACATTCTCCACAACACCAGGGGTTTTGGAGATATCTATGGGAATTGTTGTAGCGATACTTACCATGTTACCCTTAGTATAAATGCTGTGCATAGCCAGAGGATTGATATGACAAGAATTATCTCGATTCATGGTCGAAACAAATTCTCCTGCCTCTATTCTCCTTAGCTGGGGAAGGAAGTAAGATCTATGATGTAGATCATCTTAAGGTCTATCGGGACCAATAAATGCCTTGAGAATCACCTCGTCAGAGGGAAAGACCAGGTCTAAAGGATCTTGAGTGGAAAGAGAACCTTGAGCCCAAATAGGTTCGAGAACTGGATCTAACTCCCGTGGGGGAGTCAGATCGGGGCTGGCCAAATTTTGCTGGACAATGTTGTACGCAACCTCAGCCGTGGACAAGGGCATGGACATGCCATGATGCACTGTCCCTTCCATCGAGGCCGATGGGGAAGGTAGATTTCACGGATTGTTAAACTAGCTCATTTGAAACGATGACAATTGTATATATGCAGCCCTAGGCTGGTTGGGAACAACTGATATAAGCTTGACATCGCAAGAAGGCAACGGGTAATCAAAAGTTCCCATCAACGACGAAAACAAAGTAGCACCTAAGTTGACAATGTCGGGCTGCGTATTATCAATCATCGAGACCGTGGAATCCCTCGATGAAGGGTCAGCACAGGAGAAGATCAACTGGTCAATGGTCACAATCCGACCCTCATGTGGAAAACACAAGACCCAAAAAGCCATAGCAACCACTAGATGCATCACATAAGTCCAACTCCTTCCTAACAACAAGTTGTAGTCGAGAGGCGCATTGTCCACTTCAACTTCGACACCCATGATTTTTCCTCCCAACTGCACGGGGAAAGAAGGAATTCTCCCATGTGGTCTGAACGACTGACCGTCAAATGTCGTAAGCAACATAAGCGACAGAGACAACCTAGGCTAGCCAATGGCCTTCCAACATGCCAACAACATCATAGAAGTCGAGGCATCCTCGTCAACCACTGTACGAAAAATGTTCCAAGTAAAGGATTTCGTGGTTTAAGCCACTACTATCTGAAACACAACGTGGTAAGGAAGACGGGGTTTTAAGTCGATTGGATAAAAAACTATCGCTCCCTGGTTACAAGTCTCTACCGATCCCAAGGTAGATAACATAGATTTTCTTTGAGAAGGGAAACTCTGGAGGACTTCTAAATTAGACATCGCACAAGGGGTCTGTGCCAAATCTTCCACAAAGGAGTAGTTTTGGGCGACCCTCACATTTGTATTATGAGAAGCCTTCTTAAACACACCTTTTGGGATGCGATTCATCATTTCTCTTGCTGCCTTATCAATCTGTAGAGGAGTTAGTGGGTTCGTGGATTCTTTTCCCTTCTCGACAGATTCTGACATTCCCTAATCTTGAGCCCTGGTCGCTATATTAGCTTCGGTATTCATCATGTAATTATTTGAGGCCAAGTTTTTGTTAGTAGGTGCGAGGGGTCCCTGAATGCCATCTGCTGCGCTCGAGGATGTTGAAGCCTGAGCCATGTTTTTCCCTTGTGGAAAAGGGTTTGTTAGCACAACAGGATGTTGATGTGCCAATAGCTTCTGAGCTTCTGCAAGTTGAGGGCACAGATGAGTCAGGTGGTCTTCCGTGCAAAGGTTACACAGATACTTCAACTTCTTCTTCTCCATTTCCCCCCCACCAACATTATTGATAGCCTTTTTATCCCCTTTACCCTTCTTATTATGTTGTTTCTTATTTCCGTCAGGCTGCTGGTTGGATTTAGGGTTTGTCGATTGCACACTGTGTACACCCGACATCTGGGTAGGGGGAACAACCGAACTTAGAGTCTGGCTGGCCACAGTCTGTTGTATTGACAATTGCTACAACCGATTCGACAATAGGTCCGTGGACTTGTTTTGCGTTGAGCCCACAATACCATTGGCATGGGGTCTAGACTTTTGCTTGGCCTTATCAAGAATAGACCACAACACATCTGGAAAAATCTTGTAGAGCATGCCAAACTAAGAGTAGATCAGTTCAAGCTGCTGCACTCTCATAATTGCCTCCTCTTCTAAAAACACTCCGGAAGTCGCTACATCCTTGGATATGCAGGGCACCAAATACTTTAGGAACCACTCAAGCAAGAAAGAAAGAGGGGCCTGGACCTTAATTAAGCTCTTTCGACCCCACCATTATCGAATATGATCAGAGATGTGGTCGACCTTGGTTTGCTCAAAGTTGGCCAACAATTCGGTGCCGACATTGTATCTCACAGGTAACTGGAAATGGTTCAAGAAAACCATTTCCAAGTCGTTTAAGTAAGAGTACCTCGAGTGGTCGAGCTCAATATACCATTTCACAACACCCACTATAAGAGTGTGTTGAAAAAGGTGCAACTGGACGAAGTCATCCCTCAATGAGTTTGACGAGCACCATAAATGAAAATTCACCATATGATCACCTGGATCTTCGCGAGGCTTGCCTTCAAATTTCAGGATATCTGAGGGAAACTTAGTCGACATGGGGGCCCAATGTGGATCGTGAAAAATTGGGTCATTCAGTAATCTCGACAAGTTTGGCAGATGTAGCATTGCCATAAATGGTAGTTTCGGTTGTGAACTATTTACAGTAAAAGAAGGTCCTGGAGTTTGATTAGCACCAGGTTGCCAGGAAATGTTGGATTGCTGGCCAGGGTTTTGGTAAAAACCGTGGCCTTGACCAGCATAGGGAAACTGCATCATTTGGGGTATCATCGACTGACTCCTGTAATTAGACGACATAGCTTGTGCGTGGATTTCTCCCTGCATTGTGTTTAGAAGGGGATTCTCCTGGCCGATCTGACTGACATGGATAGAGAGCCCTGCCCAAGATTCCATTGAGAATGGAAGGGGTTTCCCCCTACTGACATCCCTTGTGATGAAACTGATCCCTGCCAAGGATTCCAAAGACCCTACGTGGAGAAAACTCTAGTCTTCACTCCCTGTGAAGGAATAGTGCCCTGCACCGGGTTATGTTGACCAAAACCGGGGTTTCCCCCAGCTGAGACAACAACCGAAGAAAAAGCATTATTCCCAAATGCGCTGAACAAAGAGAACAACATAGATCCCAAAGACGTTGTATAATATGAAGGTCCTAAAATGCCTCCACCAAACAAGCTATAATTAGCATTTGACCCGATTGGCTTCTGAAAAGCACCACCGAGCGAAGGGGACGGAGGAGGTATAAGACACCCACCGTAAGGGATAGCATTAAAAGGGATAGAAGCATCCCCAGTTGACCCTTGCACGAGAGTGTTTGAGCTCCCTACCCACAGACCCATGGTCTGTAAGGTAGAGTAAGTAAGAACTGAGTTTGAATCAAAGTCGGGCATCCCATATGAGAAGGGAGGGCCCGTTGCACCTTGAGTAAACAGAGCGATGGTCGAAGCCGATAACAGTATTGAACCATCGCCCAAAGTTGAGGGAATCGATACCACTGTGGTCCTGATTGGCGAGGGTGCGAGAGGAGATAGGATGCCCTCTGCGGTAGTATCCATAACGCGAGTATGAGGACTCCTAAATGAAGTATCAACATTGGATTCCATTGCTTCTTGTAGGAGTAGTTGGCGCTCAGAAGGTGTCACCTCGGGGGGAACAACCTGAATCAAAATAGGAATCGACAAGTCAGTAATTAGAGGGTTAGCTGGCCTGAGAGCCTCTGCCTCAAGGTCAGAAATGGTAGGTTCCTCCAGAGTCGAATATTCTCCTCACRGAGTAGGCTCGGGCATAGTTTCCTGCGACCCAGTCTCTTTGAACGACCCTTCTGGGTCAAGTATTCACTGTAACGATGACGGATGTGGCTCCAATGTAACTGACAACAGGCCTTGAAACCTTCGTGACCGATGAAGCTGTTGATATTCCACCTTGGGAAATGATCAACCGACACAATAAGGCTTAACTATCATTTAAACACCAAGCACACACTAAAAAGTTTCCTAAATACAAATCAAGCAATCGACTATCTAGTAGGAAGGACAATTACGCCAATCGACACTATAGAAACTAACCGGTGCAAGTGCAACTCAAACATGGAAGCACCCTCCGGGTATACTCTGCAAAGCGCGACCAAACGTCTGCCCAGGTACCACTATATACCCCCACAGTCACCAGTGTAAGTCCCTTGAATATGGGCAACTAGGTTGCCAACTCGTAGTTAGTCACCAGGAAGGTACAGTTGACTGTCGGACAGATCATAATAAGTAGGATAACAAGTTCGAAGCCTATCAAGAGTATCAAAAGCAAGTGGCTCAGAAGAAAACAAAGGATCTCGAATGGATTCGAGGTCCACAAAAATCTGTAGGCAAATGCAGTTGGTATTACTCTCGAGACATACCCTCAATATACGTTCCCCACTACATTCAGTCTTGCTTTGGAGGGGTTATCTCCGTTGCCTTTCCTCACATGACCTCATGTTTATTCCCTATGTTAGAGGGAGGTCCTGACTAACTTTTACGACACTGGACTTAAGCACTCCCTAAGTCAGACTCCAATGTTTGATTTAACAGCCTTGAAGAGTTTCCTCTCCAAACCTAATTCAAGGCCCTAAAACCCWAAACTAGTTTGTGAACCCTACAAATAGGAAATGTATTTTATATTAAGTGTTCTTTTTAAAGGCTTGATTTACTCACAAGGTACAATAGTGAAACTAATGGTGTTATGAAGAGACGAAAAGGAGGAGAAAATTAAAGCACTTGAAAGCAAAATTACTTCGAATTCAAAAGCAAAGCTTGTAACTAACTTTTTGTAAACTGAAATTTTCTTAACTAACATTTCAAGATCTTGTAAAGAAAACCTAACACTTGCTTTCGATTGACTACAAGCTACTTATGTTCCAAGAAATAAAAAAGAACTTGACAATAAAGACTGTTTTTCCTTTCTGCAAATAACAACTTTACCAAATTGAAATGCAAGAAAATGAAATTCTTTTTTTTTAACCGCTTTAAAGAGAAAATCTGAAGTAAACTTTTTCTTTTTTCAAAGCAAGTAAAAAGGATAAAAAGAAAACCAAAACAAGACTGGAAAAGACCTTCATCCCACTGCAGATTGTAGGGATTCAATCAAGAAACCAAGAAGGCAGATCTACAACTCAACAACTTGCTTAAAACCTATTTAGGGTAAACACAAGAAGACTTAGGAAACAAGTAAACTAGATCCTATACCCTAGCTATGGCCATAGATAGAGACTCTGGACTGATCTAAGAAATCCATGAGAAGTGTGAACTTCAATCAGGAAAGAGGTAAAATCCCTCTTTTTCAAAAAAATTTCATGAAACAGAGACGTGGGCTGTTGCATCAACAACCTACGTATGTACGTGGGTTGTTTACTGTGCAGAGCGCATATGTATGCGGGCTGACCCAAGACAGGGTGCGTACACCTCTGTATCTCTTCAAAAAATGAAAATACCAGGAAGTCTTACAGGGCAGGGACAACTGGTATGCACCCTGGAGGTGACCAAAATCCATTGACAGACTCAACAAACTTGAAAGAAACTTGAAAGGAAAACAAACCAATCAAACAACCCAAAATCCCGTAAAAAACACTAGAGACAATCCCTAGTATGGTTGCTAGTTCTGCTAGCGGGAAAAAACCCCTTTTAACTACACCAGGGTTTAAGATGTAGACATAGTGAATAACCGTCTAAAATTTAATCAATTCTTTGTTTTACCCCAAACATACTAAAACAAACAAAAATAAAGCAATAAGAGAAGAGATCGGGTAACTATACCTTTGATCCCACATCCGGTGATGATCTCCTCAAGATTGGTAGTTCCAATGACTGTACGTCTCCTCCCAAGGATGACCTGCATCCAAAGATAGGCAAACAAGGACTACAAGAATGCTATTCTATTCATGATTTAGGGTTAGATATTAAATGCTAAGTATAAATCAATGAAAGTGCACAAAACACCATCATTTGGGACAGGAAAATGCGATTCTTTTATTCATCATACAAAGACTGAAACTTACAATCTGTGTCGGCCACTGTTCTGTGAACCTGGTCCACACTCCTCTTTACCATGCTTCAAGCGCAACTCTGATCACCTCAATGGAAGGGAATGGGTTGAATGGAGGAAGAAGGGGTTGATGAGGGAATGCTGAGGCAATATCTCAGAAAAGGCAGTAAAATCTTGGGCAAGGAGGGGAAGTGAAATTGGGCAGAGTTTCACTGTTCTTATGCTTGGATGTGAAATGAAACCCCGACACCTCCTTTTATGTGACAAAATGATGGTTATTCGATTGGGTGATGGGCCATAGCAGGTGAATTGGTTGGGAAACCTCCAATAGCCAGTGAATTTCAACGAATTCCTTGCAACTTTTTAATTTTTGCAACTTTTGCAAGCATACACGGGATGTAATGGTGCAACAAGTGTATGCACGCTAGCTGTAGTGGTGAAACAAGTGTATGTACGTGGGCTGTAATGGTGCAGGACGCGTACATCTTGTAAAAAATGTTTTTTTAAGAAGATCTTCTCAGCAGTGCTTTGGAAAAATATGCAAGTAAGAGGGCCAAGGCCATGTATGCATGAGTAGGGCATTTTAGGGCTATAATAGAAGGGGAATGAGGAAAAAACACTAACCAAACAATATATTCTCTGCACTTGATGGTATTCTCTTGATAATGGAATTATCCTCTCCTCTCTAAGAGTTTTGTTCACACCATCATTGTAAATGATATATGTGGTAGGGGGTTTTCCTTTTTTTGAATTAGGTTCCAATGCTAGTCGACAACCAAAACTATTATTATTATTATTTTATATTTAAAAGAAACAACTGATGCTAAACCCAACGTTTTCACCACAATATAATCAATTTAAGATGCTAAAGTTAGCACTAATCATGTTGAGTTTATCGTCGACCATGAAATATAGCATTGATTTAGTGCCTATCTTGCATTTTTGTATGTTTTTCACAATGGTTTAGTGCCTAGTTTGCATATGTATTGTTCACATTCATATGACTCATGATATGATGACACACATAGATAAATAACACTAGAAATTGCATCATATTTTTTTGTTGTTGTTGTTGTTGTGTAAAATGACTTATCCTATGGTCTTCTAATTAGAATCATTTTTAATTTTGATTAGGGGGTACAACATTCTCACAACCTTTTTTAACACAAATTGTTGTACGAACATTCCTTAACATATTGTAATATCAAATTTTCATGGATATGAGTCTTTTTAGGGTAATCATTTAAATGGTGTACTAAACAATATGCTCATTCTTGTGTATTTCAGGAGAAAGAGAAGGCCATGGATGAAAATCAAGAGATTTGAAAGGAGGAAATAAGACATGATGTGGAACATCAAGCATACAAATGTGACATTAATGTTTTCAATATATATTGGATGAAATATAGTTAATGACAATTTTTTGTTACAAACTAAATGCCTTATATAGTTTATTATCCCTCCAAAAAGTAATGCATATTGTTGTATATTTTAGGTTGAAAATGATGACATCCTAAATGATAAAGTAATAAACAAAGCATATGTCAAGTATAGGCATTTTACTAGGAAAAAAAATGAAAATTTGGAAATGGACGTGGACATGGATCTTGTACTATTAGATCATGTCATTGACAATGGGTAGAGAAGGATATGGTAGTGGAGTCTACATATATACAAGATAACGAGGACAACAAACAAGAGGTTGGCAATGAAGATATTACATGGGATTAATATTTTGAGACAATTATTGTTTGTGGAAAGAAGGAATTCAAATGGGGTATTGTATAAAGACATTACATAAATGATGGCCTTTAAATGGGTTCTATGCCTCCTATTATTGATTTGAACCCAATAGGAGTTGTTGTAAGGAAATTTCAAATTTGATATGGTTAATACATATAATATTTTCCTCAACATTTTCATATTACTTGAATAATTAATATATTTCATTATGAATGCCTGTAGGAGATAGTTCATGGTTTAAAGTTTATTGGAAAACTAGCTTCTAGCATAGAGGTTAATGAACATTGATTTGATACATCTCCATAAAAGATGTGCATATATAATATCTTGGAATATGAGGAAGTGATGAATACACATAAAATACTAAGAAGCCATTTATAGTTCCATAAATTGCTTAGTGACAAGGGGAAATTGGAATACATACCTATGAGAATGAATGTAACAGAGATGATGAATTTCCCCTGAAGATGAGATCAATTTACAAAGAAACAATTGATCATCGATTATATCGTGCTTGGACTAGTAGTAAAAAATTACCTAGTGTGTATGAGGCATTCAAACTCTGGGGATACAAATACATGATATGACCCTTGAATATTCATGGAGAAAATTTGGGCCTATTTATTGTCAAAAATGTCTACGTGGGATCAAAGCATAGAATCAATTCACAACAAACCACTAGGATACTAATTCCATATTATGCTCCATAGTGTTCCAATGGTGAATGGAGGAGGCTAGTGGAATATAAGCATAACATGCCAACATATGCTCTAAATTCAAATATGTATACACATTGTCTCCATTCGGAAAGATACAATGAAGCGAATGGAATCCACCTCATTTATATAGATGATCATGCATATACACATTAAAAAATTATAGGATTTATAAATAGTAGTAAGGGAAGGGATCCTACTATAAGGCCTAATTGCCAAATTATTGAAGTTATAAATGACAAAGATGAAGCTATGAAAATATAGGTTGATATATTAATAATGGTCGGGGTTATAACAAACCTTAATTTTGGGGATGAGTTACTTATTCATTACCCCTTTGTAAAATGCAATCCCAGATGAAAGAGAAGAGAAGAACAAGGTCTCCCTAAGTATGTTCATAAGGCAAAAAACCAAAGAATAAGAAATGATTGTGGCTTGATTTTAAAAGTATGAAGACAAAATTATGTTTTCTTTTGAATGAATGCATAAAAGTGTGTCCAGATTTTATTCAATTGTTAATATATCTACATATTTTTAAAATTAATTAATAATTTTTCGTGGAATGGTTAAATCGATTTCATGAAATTATTTGATTTTTATTTATACTATTAGTTATTTATGAAAAATTGTCTAATATTTTTTCCAAGGAAAATCTTGTGGGGAACGTAAGGGATGCTTCCCCATATTTGTGGATGGCATCCCTATAAACCCATTGTCAAAGACTAGTGTACCTAACCTAGTGGAATTTGAACTTAGCACTTGTTGGCATGGAACTAACCAAATGTGGATCAACATTGGTGACAACTGATTGAGATAACCCCTTTTGTTGATAAAATGGCTATTTTAATTAAGTGTCGGCTTCATTTAATTACATAAATATCCTAATGGTACATATATGAATACTCAATATCCAGCCAATATATTAATATTTGGAAGTGATGATCCAAACCATACTAGGGAAATAAGAGAATAATTGAAAGAACACTACCAACTGAGAAATTTAAGGAATTGATGCAATTAACGTACATTGATGACATGACACTGACCCTTATGAATAAATAAGATGATGAAAATGGGGTCCATGAATAAGGATATAATGAAATGATTGTACATTTTTGTTGGGGCCTCAACAATCCTCAATCCCTTAGGCTTGGTGACCCCCCTTTCATATTTTGAATTCCCTCAAGTTACTACTTTTCCTTCATGATGTTTTAATTTTAAAGAGAGTGTTTGGTTGGTTGGGACATTATTGCTATTGATTAATGGGTTTGATTGAAGTTTTCATTTGAGGGTACTTTTTTCTCTTGAATTATCGGTAAGAGTTTATCTATTGGTATTTCAAACCTATGTTTTCTCGAAATAAGTTTTGGGCAAACATGAATAATCAAGCCTTTATTTGATTTCAAATTTCTATCTTTTGAGCTCACTTGATAGTTTATCAAGGTATCTCCAAACTTGGTTTATATATATTTCAAGTTGCTCTGATGGAATGATGATACATTATCAGGATTCTCTTGACTGATTGTCATCTCTATCAACGTCACAACAATGTATCGTGTGATTTTCAATCTTAACAACCCCTGATACACTACCAAGGCACTTTTAATCTTGAAAATTTTAATCTTTCAAACTCCCATGATATGTTATTAGTCCCTTTTTGGTCTTCAAACTTCAATTTTGAAAGCCCTTGATACATTATTAGGCAACTTTACAACTTGCATATTTTCAATTTTCAAATTCTCCTAATACACTATTGGTCTCTTTCCAATCTTCGAACATCAATCTTTCGAGGTTCCCTAATAATCAATCAGGATACTTTCAAGGAAGTGAATAATATATTTTGAAATGACCCAATAGTCTATCGATCCCTTTTAAAACATGGATGTTTAAATCTTTTGAAAGTCCCCAATAAGACATTGTGTCCTTTTGCAACTTTGAATGTTATTCTTTTAAACCTCTATAATACTCCATCAAGGTGTTTCATAAGTTCAAATGAATATCTTTTGAACTGCCCTTATAGACTATCGAGACATTTTCAAACACCCAAAAATCATCTTTTGAAAGTTCCTGATAAAGCATTGGGATGTTTCTAAACTTTGAATTTTAATATTTCAAATTCCCTTGATATTCTATTGAGAGGTTTTAAAATAT